>PVIW01006055.1:0-94155 GCA_004026585.1 Noctilio leporinus | reverse complement strand
GGATGGGAAGAATTAACATCATTAAAATGTCCATACTACCCAAAGCAATCTACAGATTCAATGCAATCCCAATTAAAATACCAATGACAGACTTCACAGAAATAGAAAAAATACTTCAAAAATTTATATGGAGCCACAAACACCCACGAATAGCCACCACAATCTTGAGAAAGAAGAACAAGGTAGGAGGAATCACAATACTGGACTTCAAACAATACTACAAGGCTACTGTCATCAAAACAGCCTGGTGCTGGCATAAGAATAGACATATAGATCAATGGAACAGAAAAGAGAACCCAGAAATTAACCCAGGACTCTATGGTCAACTCATATTTGACAAAGGGGGAAGGAACATCCAATGGAGTAAAAAAGCCTCTTCAACAAATGGTGTTGGGAGAACTGGACAGCAACATGCAAAAAGATAAAACTAGACCAACAACTTACACCATACACCAGAATAAACTCAAGATGGATAAAGGATTTAAACATAAGCAGTGCCACCATAAAAGTCCTGGAGACAAATATAGGCAGTAAACTTTTGGATATCCTACGCAAAAATATGTTTACTGATACTTCACCAAGGGCAAAGGAAATCAAAGAACAAATCAACAAATGGGACTATATCAAATTGAAAAGTTTCTGTTCAGCTGAAGAAAATATCAGCAAAATTCAAAGGGAACCAACTATATGGGAAAACATAATTGCCAATGATACCTCAGACAAGGGTCTGATCTCCAAAATATATAAAGAACTAATGGAACTCAACACCAGGGAGACAGACAGCCCAATTAAAAAATGGGCAAAGGACCTGAACAGACAACTCACTGAGGAAGATATACAAAGGACCCAGAGGCATATGAAAGAATGCTCAACATCACTAGTCATCAGAGAGATGCAAATTACAACCGCAATAAGATACCACTTCACACCTGTCAGAATGGCAATCATCAGCAAATCAACAAACAACAAGTGTTGGCGAGGATGCGGGGCAAAGGGAACCCTCATACACTGTTGGTGGGAATGTAGGCTGGTGCAGCCACTGTGGAAAACAGTATGGGGTTTCCTTAAAAAACTAAATATGGAACTGCCTTTTGATCCAGCAATTCCACTACTTGGACTATACCCAAAGAATCCTGAAACACCAATTCATAAGAACCTATGCACATCTATGTTCATAGCGGCACTATTTACAATAGCCAAGTGCTGGAAACAGCCTAAGTGCCCATCAGTGGATGATTGGATTAAAAAACTTTGGTACATTTTCACAATGGAATTCTATATAGCAGAAAGAAAGAAGGAACTTGTACCCTTTGCAACAACATGGATGGAACTGGAGAGTATCATGCTTAGTGGAATAGGCCAGTCAGTGAAGGACAAATATCATATGATCTCACCCATTACAGGACAATAATGAGCAAAACTAACAACAAGCAAAACAGAACCAAGTATATGAATACAAGGAATAGGCCTTCAATGGTCAGGGGGAAAGGGGTTGGAGGGAGGAGGGAGGCAGAGGCAAGAAAGGGGAGCAGCTTAGACAAGAACCTAGTATAAAGGAACCATGGACATGGAAAAGAGGTGGGATTGACTTTGGGGGGAATGGGTGGGTGGGGAGGGGGACAGAGGGGAGCAAAAAGGGGATGAATGTAATACAACAACAATATATATATTTTTTTAATTAAAAAAAAATATTCAGTGAAGGAAAAAAAAGAAGAAGAAGAAAAAAATAAGGGAGGCATGAAGCAGGCTTCTCTGGAGATGGTTATGACAACCTCCATTTTGAGCTGGTCCTGCCAGTGGCATCTAGATCCTGCAGCTGTAAGTACACACTAGACTTTCAGTAAACATTGCAGAAGGTGGTAGACCATGGTGAGTTGGAGGGTAGGCTTGGAAATCAAACTATGGAGGAACTCAACAGCTAAATACTTTATCTGTAGTTATAGTTGATAAGCTTAAGTAGTTAACTTATGTGGAAAACTGTTATTCTGGCAGTGGAAGGCATGACCTACATGACTCCAGGAGGTTGACACACAGTTCAACCTTTGTGTCTCAAGCCTGCAAGTGATTGAGATGGCATCTAAACCATTGAGTTCCAGGAAGGGAATATCCCTGATGCAGGTAAGGAATTGTTATCAGCAGAGAAAGAAATACTAGAAAAATCACCACCACCACCCCTGTTGCAACCCTTACCTGGTTAACCATTTTTCCAAACCCTTTACCTATCTTTTTCTTCTCCTTGTAAAAAAGTCAGCTTGAGATGATATGTAGAGATGGTCTTTGAGGGTATATAAGCTGCTGTTTTCTCAGATCACTGGCATCTGAATAAAGCACCTGTAAAGATTCAATCCTTGCCTCTACTTATTGGTTCTGTAGTGACAGGCAGCATGAACACAGACTTTCCTGGTTTAGCACTGAATTTAAATCTCAACTCTATCAACTTGATGGACAACTTTGGGCCTCAGTTTCTCTATCTACTATACTGGAATGTTAACATTACCGTATTCAGAGAGTAGTTAAGATGGTTACCTGATGTTCTTAGCATGTTACTTACAGATAATAAGTGTTCAATAAATGTTAGTTATCAGGCAATTGGATTTAATGGAATAGAGGCAAGAGGTATATAAAATTACTTCTGAAGGCCCACTGATTCCTCTTTTCTCTGATTCCCAATCATGAGACTGCTACAGAAGATGACCTTCTGACTCACAGAGATGAGTTTTATTGCAGCAATAAAATTAGCTCATTGGGAAGTATTTTTTACCCATAGACTCAGCACAAAATGCATTCTCAAATGTCCATCAGCTAACCACAATGACCTGCCCTTGTAAATCCCATGATCAGTTAGTTCCACCTCCAGATTTCCTGAGATGGTGTGTGGGGGTGGGGTGGGGTGGGGTGATGTGAGCTGTTTCGATGCAGTGACTGGGTTTGCCAAAACATAATATTTTGGTTATCTAGCCCTTTTTCCAAACACACCTTCAGGCTCTCTCAAGGTCAATGGAACCCTTAGGCAAGATGTCACCAGAGGTGAAAGTGACCATCTAGAGTCCAGAGAAGTGCCAAGTAAATCTTCTCCCCCTTATTCCACCTAGTTCTCTGTTGGTCCCTAGCACTACCCAAGCAAACAGACTAATGACTGGAAGTCCTACCCTGGGGTCCTGCCAGGCAGGAAAAGAGGAGCAATTTTATAGCTTGAGTCACTGGACCTCAAGTTTTCTCCCAGTGCTCTGAATGGAAAAGAAAAACAAAAATGATTTCAGACAACATTGGAAGAAATGAGAAAGCAGAAACCAATTCCAAGTTCTCTGCATTGTTCCCAAACCTGTAGCCAAGAAGAGAGCTCTAGTCTTGGATTTGACACCTAAAGAAACAAAGAGAAGTTCAAAAATCAGAAGAGCAAAGCAAAGAACAACTTAACAGCACAGGCGCCCATCCTCCAGTTAAAGTAGTGTGACACTGTGAGAAAGTTGAGATCTATAAAAATGATTTAATACCAGTAAATCCCTCCATTTTCCAAGTCCAGTGCCAGCAATATCAGGACAATTATGGTTGTAGGTGGCTGACTCTTATCATAATGAAAATAAGGAATTTGTTCAAAGGATCCTGAGTGTTTTCTATAATCAGAGCAAAGACTGAAAAACCAAACTGTGGAAAATGCAGAGATAACACAACAGACCAGCTTCAGCCATGTGGCAGAATTACTCCAAGAGATTACTAGTATCTGAGTCCAACAGGCAGTCTTCCTTTCCTCCTTAGGGACAACAATTCCTACCTGTAAGACCATTTCCCAGCTTTCTTTGCGGCTAGGTTTAGCCATGTGACTAAGTTCTAGCCAATGAGATGTAACCAGAAGATTTCAGGCTTCTAAAAGGAGAGGGACCAGTTGTTTTCCTCCCTTTTGTTCTCCTAAGTACCTGAAGAGCAAGTAAGATAACTGAAGTTCCTGCACCCTTATCAAAACATGAGATGATTTGGAGGCTAGAAACAACACTGAGGATGGAAAAGCAGAAAGACAGGAGCCTGATCTCTGACTAGGCCTTAACTGCCTACCTCTGGACTTCTTTTACTTAAAAACAACATATACAGTGTGAGCGCAATAAATTGGCAATAATGTTGCATTTCCTTATTTCATGTGCTTCTTATTAATTTTGAAAAATTATGTTTTTAAGGTTATGATTTAACAACATTGTTTCAGATAGAAAGTATTAAATTTTGAGAGCAACCATCATATCCAAGGAATATGATGTTAGAGCAACCATAATTTCTGGACTACATGCAGGGCCAACTGTTAAAGAAATTGCTGGCTTCAATAACATCCATTTACATACAGTTGACAACGTGAAGAAGGTATATGAGGCTGATCCTGATGTCACCACACCAACAAGGAAAATGCATAAGGTACACAAGGATCCCACAAGTCCAGATATTGTACACAGAATTCAGGAGATCATCAATGAAGATCCAGGAAAGTCAATGTGCTCCATAGCAAGAGAACTGCAGATGCCAGATGCAAAGGTTCACAAGATTATTGCTAAAGAAATTAGATACAGATAAGTATGTTCTTAGGAGAGGCCAGTTTGTGACACAGCAGACAAAGGAAATGTGCTTTGAAAAAGCAAGGAAATTGCTAACAAAACGGAAAAATCCCAAAGGGAAAATCCCTCTGATTTTCTTCTTTTTTGAAAAGAATTTTCAGCAGGACCAAATAGTCAATAGAAGAAACAACAGGTGGCTCTATGAAAATCTTAACCAAGTCCCAATTGTCATGAAAATGAAATTTTCTGCTACAGTGATGGTGTTAGGTGTTGTCAGCAATGAAGGAGATATCATGACTCTGCATTTGTTTCCACAGGGCTTAAAGGTGACTGCTAATGTTTACCTTGATGTTTTGAGAGAAGTAGTAGTAGTGTGGATGAAGTAAGTCGCAAATGGACATCATTTTATCTTCCAACAAGATGGTGCACGAGCACATAATGCCAAAAAGGTGCAAGAATGTTTCAGTGTCAATGTTCCTGAGTTCTGGTCAAAGAAAACCCAGTCGCCTAGTACACCAGATGCAAATCCTTTAGACTATTATGTATGGAGCAATTGTGAGAAAGAAGCTAATAAACAACCTCATTTCAATAAAGAGGCTAACTATTAAAGCTAAGATTAAAAACATTATGATATCCATGGATAAAGAAAATTTAATTAACGTGTGCTCAAGATTCCGAAGTTGAATCAAGTCTATTATTGCAGCAAATGGAGACTTTTTTGAACATTTAGGAAATAATGACTATGTTTATGTATTTACATATAAAAATAAATTTATTTCAAAATATAACACTTCTGTGATATGTAGTTTATTTTACTAAAATTTTGCCAATTTATCACATGCATGCTGTGCTGTATGTCTATTTTATTTAAGCACTATTTTTTGTTTAGTTTCTTCTTATTGTAGCATGGGTGGGGAAGAGGGGTTTCAATTAAATTCAGCAAAATCCAGTCTTAACTGACATTCTACCATTAGGGTTTTTCTTATTTGCAGTATCTTTAAACAGAGAGGGTCTGACTGGCTTTCCCAGTTGTTGCTTTTAAAATCTTGGGAAAGTTCTCAAACTGTCCCAGCCTAGGTCAGGTATTATTTTTGGACCAAGCAGCTGTGGTCATGGGAGCATATCCTGAGAAAGGCCAGGAGCTGAGGAGAAACAAGATAGCTCCATTCTGTCCCTGCTTGTGGAAGGATAGGTAGAAGGTCGTAGGTGGAAAGAGAGAGATAAGCAGTCAGTGCCCACAAGTCTATTATGAGGAAGGGTTAGTTTAAATTGCCTTAATTTCTCCATTTCAGCACATATATTATAGTATGTTTGTATAAGGCTTTATGCTTGTGTGGCAAATTACAACATACAATCTGCTTTCACAGTTATTACCTCATTGGATTTTTCACAAGAATCCCGAAATGTAGTTACATAACATCTCCATTTTTCAGAACAAAAAGTGAGACTGAGACTTTGTCCAAAGTTTCCCAGTTGGGACATATCAGAGTTGGAGCACATATCAGGGTGCAATTTCTACTGCACCAACTAATATATTAATTAAGTGGAACTTTTTGGTGTTTTGCTAGTTGTTCTTTTACTATTGTCCCAATTTTCCCCCATTGTTCCCCCCACCCCCGGCATAGTCTTATATCAATCCCCACCCTATTGTCTATCACCGTGGATCATTTATACCTGCTTCTTGACTACTAAACTTCCCTTATAGAGAACTGAATTTGAAATGATATACCCCCTCTCCCGTCCCTACCTCCATTCCCTAAAAATGACACAGCTTTGCAGTCCTGCCACCTAGAATCTTACTGAGGGTTGGGGGTGAAAGTGGAGTTATAACAGTGGAGCTACTTAAGATTTCAACGCAGAAGAGTAGCCATACGTTAACTAACATCTCCAGGAGGGACGAATTTGTGTAAGGGCAGCTGCAGGTGAGGTTAGGAGTGGTCAGAGCTGGACTGCACATCTTCAGGGCAGTCAGCCATGGAGCTGGTATCAGTAAAGAAACTCGGAACCCGGCAGCCAAGCTGTGGCAGCAGCATCTTTACTGGGACTTGATAAAAAAGAGCTTTCAACTAGCCTGAAACATTAGTGTGATTTATTTTCTCAGCTCCAGTAAATATTTAATTATCAAAAATGGTGTCTTTTTTCTTTTTTTACCTTTTTGAATCTAAATCACAGCGAGAATTTTATTAAGGCTCTCTTGGCAGTGAATGGCATCCTAGTGTGGCATCTTTTAACTGACATCCCTATAATTAGAAGAAATTGTCTTTTCATACCACAAATTTGAACTGGCTAATTACTCAATGAATATTTAGCTTCTTATGTAGGCAAATATTATGTGAAGAGAGGAACTTTATTGAATAAGTATTTAATCCAGAAAACTTCCCAGGAGCCAGCTGTGGCCCATTCTCCTTAAGGTCTTCTCCACCATCCCTCCTATCACTCCCCACTTTTGCCATCTTGCATTCACTCTGGAATGTACACACATACACACACACACTCACATACTCTGGCACTCTGAGGAAAGACAATGGGAACCTTGGTTGTTGCTGTTTGGATTTTTATATTTTTATTTTTTAAATATTTCAACCATTCAAAAACAATTGAAATATAATATGATAAATACCCTTCTGCCCACCTCCCAGCATAATAAACAAAACATGACTAATAGAGCTGGATGCCCATATACTACATCACCCCCTAGCACCTAGTCTTACGATGTTAAATGTGAGCATCTTGAATTTATATTTATATGTATTATTCATAAATAGTACATAATCTGGTTTTGCATAGCTCACAGTTTTTATCCAAGATATCACAGGGTATATATTATTCTGCAACTTGTTTTCTTAGCTCCATGATGTACTTGTAGGATCATTCATTGTGATACAGTAGCTCTACCTCATTCATTTTATTACTGGAAAGGATTCCATTGAATGAATACAGTATAATTTACTCATTCTCCCGCTGATCAAAATGTAAGCTGTTTTTTGTTTGTTTGTTTGCTATTATAGTGATTCTGCCATGATTCTTTTGGTATTTGCCTCCTTATGCATGTATATGAGTTTCTTTAGAGCATCTGCCTATGGTAGGGTTGCTGAATTGTAGGGAATGTATCTTCATCTTTACTAACTATTGCTTAACTTTGGCTGCTCAGTTAACAACAGATAAAGTACTCAAGAAACCACACATTGGTGTCTCTGTCACTCTCTTTCTCCCTACCCCTCTCTCTAAAAATAATAAAATATTTTTTAAAAACTTAAAAAATAAAAATAAAAATAATTAATCCTTTAACATCTTTAAGCCCTGGCTGGTGGCTCAGTGGATAGTGCTGGCCTATAAACCCAGGGATCGTTGGTTTGATTCCCAGTCAGGGCACATAACCAGGTTGCAAGCCAGGTCTCCAGCCAGGTTTGTAGCTGCAGGCAGGTGAAAGGCAACTATACATTGATGTTTCTCTCCCTCTCTGCCTCCCTCCTTTCCCCTCTCTCTAAAAATAATAATTAAAAAAATCTTTTAAAAAAAGAAAAATAAAATAAAAACTAATGTTTTTATCCTGAAGATCTATATCAGAATTCCTTTCCAACACTCTCCCATGGCTCCAGGAACTTTCCAGGGGACTTTTCTGTGTTTCCTTCCCAAAGAATGCTGGTCTCAGTGAGCTGACAAAGGCCCAAAGCCACACCCAATGAGAAGACTGGGGAGTCCCACATGCTCCCTTTTCAAGCTGGTTTCCTCTGAGCTCTCAGAGATGGACAGAAGCCATGAGCATAAAAATCAACTTTGCCTAACACCCACCACTGCCATGAACCCTGAAGATCAGCTGTCCAGGGACTAAGCAGAATCTGCAAGGTCCTTGGGAATCTCAAGTACAGGTTCTTCATTCCTAAGGAAAAAGCTAAGAAGTCCTAAGAATTTACCTGTCCAGGACCACTTGCATTGCAATAAGAGACTCAGTATGGAAAGTCTTCCAGATCAAAGGAATGAATGAATCCCTTCTGCAGGATGCACAGGTATTGTGGAAGATGGGACTGGGTGAAGATTTGGGTTGCATAGGTCAGTCTGGTTCCTCAGGAATCACCTTTTCTATGCAGCTGCTGAATCAGTCCTTCATCAGACTCTGAAGTATGGGAAAATAGGTTTTCTCTGCTTGAGAATTAACCACTGGCCTCATCGAGGGCAGGCTGGACCAGGCATTCAGGAGGCCATCTGGTAGCATTACCACTAGCTCCCCTTGATCCCAGGCCTAACTGGCCAATTCTGGAAGGACTGATTCCTTAACCCTGCAGGCACACTTCCAGGTCCAATCTGCCAGAGAACTTGGTCGGGCCCCTAGACCCCTGAGTAGCTGAGAGCCAGCAGTGAAGAAACCTGCCTTTTTGGCAGCACCCCAGGCCAGGGAGGAAACACACAGGGCTGACTGCAGCATAACCCAAATCCTGCCCACATGAGACCCCCAGGGAGCTCTGCAGCCCCAAGATCCTCCCCACATCTCTGCCAGCAATTCATGGGGCCTACCCGCTAATCCTGCATTTGGGGAGTGTCACCTTATGGACCTGATAGCCTCACATGTAGCTGCTTCTTTGTAAACCTGATAAGGCCCAGTTACATCCTCAGTAACTGAGTACTTACTTCTACCCAAGTTTTTTCTCTCATCCTCCCAACCCACTGAGGCAAGGACTCTCCTCTCTTACAGACCCAGTGAGGCTCAAAACTAAAACCAAAGTTCCCAGACAACTTAGCAGAGTTGGAATTTGACATTAGAGCCTCATCTAAAGAGAGAGAAAGTTATCAAATGCTGGGAGTGAAACCCCAAGGGCACAAAGGGAGACTTATCTCTGACCCACCTCTGTGCAGCCCTCCAACCCTCATTGAGCTCTTGCAACAATGCCTGAACTAGTTTCAACCAATTCTACTTTAAAAAAGAAAAACCAGGAAATAATTATTTCAGTCAGGCATTATTTACTTAAGTAATTCTTTACTCAAACGTCTTTAGGCTTTATTTTACTAATACTACATAATTACATAATTGTGTAATTAGGAAAAATTAAATGACAAATGTTTGCTGAGAACAAATGGGAAAAAATAGATCCTTTATTTTCCTGAGTGCTCTCAGCTCAGTGTATCTTCCCTATACTCCCTTCTTCTCTCCTAATCTCCCCACCCCCAGCCTCCTCCCAGTGGGGCCCTAGCCTGTGGAGTACATGGGCAAGTAATAGCAAGTATGGGCACCCCAAGCCTGAAGCAGAAAGCAAATGCCTGTTAGAACTACCTGTGTGTCTCTGTACACAGCCTGATCTTCCTCCTAGGTTGGAGGCAGGAGTCAAGCCTCTGGTTTCCCATTACTGTCTCTAAGCCCGGGAGGTCCTTGGAACGCCAACCCATAGCAGCCAGAAAAAAAGCAAGTACAGCTGGCCCTAAAGATTATCTTCCTGTAATCAAAGGCCAATTCAGCTCATCCTGCAGACATGCTCACCGGGGCAGCCAGCTTGGCTAGCAGAAGGAGAAGAATGAAGAATCCACTAGGAAGGGAGGTGGGAGTGTATCTGCCTCACCTCCTTTATAGGGACTCAGTGCCTACCTCAAAAATCTACCCAAGGAAGAGACATAGCATGCACCCCAGGACCAAGATGCCCATCAGGGAGAAGGGGACTTATTGGCAAGAACTATTATACTCCTTTCCTCCTTCTCTTCTCCAACCTCAGCTGCTGTGCAGGCCAGTGGAGCTTCCTGCAGGTAAAAAATACAATCAATCAACCACCCACCCAACACCCATAGAACATGTCTTTTGTTGAAGACTAAGGGAACACAAAAGAGCAGGCAGGCTACCATTTACTTATTAATACACCAACTGCTTCAAACGTGGCATGTAGAATAGTACTTTTCACAGTACAAAGTTTCCTAGGCCAGCCTGCCAAATAAAAACTCAGAGTGAGGAGTTGAAGATGAGGACTCAGGTTGCAAAGTTTCACTGTCTCCAACAGTTACAAATTATGCCCCCAGACAAGTTAATAATCTTGCTTTGCCTTTATTTGCTCATCAGGAAAATGGGAACAAAGCTCACCTTCCCTATCATTGTGAAGTTTAAATGAATGGATGGCAATAAGGCACTCAGAATAGCACCAAGTATTCAATAAGCAATAATTACAGTTGTCAAAGTGGGACTACAAAAGCAACCAGGTGGACTGAAGGGTGCTTTGGAAAAGCCCCCAGCTCTGGTGGCCTCTTCCCATCTCCTCACCCTCACCAGATCTAAGCTGATTAAGACTCATTAGCTCAAAGCAGAGATAGTAGGGCAAGAGGCTGGGAAAAGATGAGGAAAGATATAAGGCAACTTGAGTCCCACAAGAAAAGGTATGGAGCCCTAAGGGGGATTTCCTGCTGACTGAACTTCACTGAGAAACTTCTCCCTGGGACCTCTCACTTTGGGGAACAAAGTAAAAAGAACACAGAGCCCACCCTGAAACTCTTAAAGAAAATACTTTCTGAGGCAACTTTTTCATTCCCAATAAAGTGGATCAAGGTATTAAAATGATTTCCTCCAATGTCTATTGATTAGTATACAAACCAGGCAAAGACCACACATAAGCACTACTGGTGGGTCTTTGAGTATCCACTGATGTGAAGTACTTTCCACCCAGATGAAGAAATCAGGCTTTTGACTATTTCAGGCTAGAAATGAGACTAAAAGGAGTTAAGGGGGCTTAATAGATGTGGGCTGAGCACCCTAGCTATGTGAAAACAGGGGAAGGAGGAAACCAGGAAGTTTGCCTCCATGCTCTCCAATCCTCTCTGGAGTAAAAAGAGTGTGCCAGGGAAATTCAAGATGGTCATAAAGTAGGTGGAAGCTACAATCACCTCCCCCAGAACCATACTGGAATTACAACTAAATTATAGAACAATCATCCTGAATAACCAACTGAATACTAGCTGAAGAGATGTGTTATAATCAAGAATTTACAGAGGAATCTATTTCAAGACTGGTAGGAAGAGCAAAGATGTGGAAAGGACTGGCCCCACTCCCCCAGGTGGCAGCTGAGGTTCCAAAGGAATAAATAAACTGCAGAGGGTTTCCCCATGAGAAACATGGGGTCTTAACCCCAAGCTGGCTTCCCAGCCCAGAACACCAAAACTGGGAAAAGGCAGCCGTATAACATCTGGCTATGAAAAGCAGTGGGGTCTCTGTCCATCAGGTAGAGATGGAGCCCTCTAGAGACACAGGCTCCCTCTTAAAATGCACAGAATTTTTTTTTTTTTTTTTTTTGTAGCTATTTGCCCTAAGTTCTGGTGGAGGTAGGGTGAAGCAGACTAGAGTTACATGAAGAGAGACTGGGGTCTGGGGCTCTAGGGATAGAGCTGAAGGGACAGCTACCAGGATAACTGTGCTGAGTCCCTTTCCCATACCACAGATAACTTTCTTGGGTGGAGATCCCCCTCTGAGTGACATCAGCCTGGAAGAAAGCAATGATCCCACCATCTGGACTCCCTCTCACACCACACAGCAGAGCTTATGCCTTCCTGAGGAGCTGCCTTGGCCAGGATGTAGAGGTCTAAGCAGACTCAGAGGGTGCCAGTGACTAGGTTGTGTGGCTTTGGGGTGGGGAGTATTCCCCACTTTTCTGACTGGTGAACTTGACTGGTACATCCCTTTCATGGGAGATCCACTAGAAATATCCCCCAGGCTTCTGGAAGGCCCACTCTCTAGACTAGAGCTCCAGAGGCCTACCTGCCAAACTTCTAGAGGCTCTGCAAAATCCATGACAGACTGGGTGGTGTGGCTCTGCAGCAAGGGCCACATACTCACCTTCTCCGAAGCCTGACTGGCACCTCCCCCTCAGGGGAGATCCACTAGCTCCCTCCTCCATAATCCTGACAGCTGCACCCTGCTGAGATCTGTCTCCTCCCAGCAGAACTTGGGACAGACTAAGAGGTCTAGCTCTAGAACAGGGGCCATTTTTTCCCTCATGCTTGACTAGAGCAGAGCTTTACCTTTAGATAGTCAAATCTTGGTCTGTTTGGGCCTGATAAAATCTGCTGGCCTCAACCTAATGTCTTCCTGAGATTCTGCCCCAACACAATGGCGTGAGAGCACCCAGTGGGTGGCAGGTTTTGTTGTGTCATTTGTTGTTGTTGTTTGTCTTGTTTTGTTTCTTGCTGAATGGCCTAAGACCCAGCAATGTCACCAGGTTTGAACCTGTATCAATCTGGTGAACACCACTTGCTTCTGGTAACTGTGAACCTACCTCAGGCAACTTGAGTACAGCCAGACAGCCAGCAGGCACAGGCAGGCACAGGCAAGCACAGCAGATTGCAGGGTACCTTGGGACTTTTGCTGACTTGCCCTCAAGCCAGGTACTTGTAAAGCCGGCCTTGGTGCACAGTTTAGTCCTTAAGTGTACCCAGGTCCCAGCAGAGGCAGCCACAAACTGGAACACTTGTAGCTCCAAACAGGTTGCCAAGAGCCAGTCACAGGCAGCATCTTAACATTGGTCTGACCCAGTGTCCCTACCAAAGTGCCCAAAACCAACACACCCAGTGGCCTGCTCCAAACATCAGATCAAACTCCAATAAATCTCACACGTGGCATATCCAAAGGGAGATCTCAGCAAGCACCAAACCCTGCTGAGGCAAATTCCATTTCAAGTAATTAGTACCTGCACAGCAGCTTGCACACTGTG
This sequence comes from Noctilio leporinus, assembly GCA_004026585.1. Taxonomy (NCBI): domain Eukaryota; kingdom Metazoa; phylum Chordata; class Mammalia; order Chiroptera; family Noctilionidae; genus Noctilio; species Noctilio leporinus. Next base: position 80,948 of record PVIW01006055.1, on the reverse strand, counting down.
GTTGAGTTGAGCCTCACAGTTAGCCAACCTCTAGGTCAATAGAAATTAAAACTCAATTACAACAGGAAGGCCCACATAAACCACACTAGGGAAATTCCTAAAACACCCAGGTCGGGTGATCCAGGAGACTACAGCACTGAACCCCACAGGATACTTACTATGTAAGGCCACCTCTTAAGACTGGGAGTCATAGTGGATATATATACTACATAGAAACAAACACAATGTAGCAGTAGAAATGGGGAGATAAAGGAACATGCCCCAAATTAAAGAACAAAGGAACTCTCCAGGAAAGATGCTAAATGAAATAAAATCAAGCAATTTATCAGATAGAGAGTTCAAAGTAGTGGTTATAAGCATGTCCAAAAGCATGATAAAAGGTATAGAAGCAATAAAATAGGACCAGTCAGAAATGAAGAATACAATATCTGAAATGATGGCTACTACTGTTCAGTAGGTAAGATGAAGCAGAGGACTGAATCAGTGATTTGAAAGACAAAGTAGAAAATAACATCCAATCAGAGCAAGAAAAAGAAAAAAGAATTTAAAAAATGAGATTAGTTTAAAGGACATTTGGGACAACATGAAGCATAACAACATTCACATCATAGAGGTACCAGAAGAAGAAGAGAGAAAACAAGGGATCAAGAACCTATCTGAATAAATAATGACCAAAATTTCCCTAACCTGGTTTTGGAAGAAGACGCACAAGACTAGGACAATAAAGACACACAAACATGATGAACTCAAAGAGGCCCATGCCAAGACACATCATAATTAGAATGGCAAAGATAAAAGACAAAGAGTAAATCTCAAAAGCTGCAAAAGAAAAGCAGTTAGCTACCTACAAGGAAGCTTCCATAAGACTTCGAGCTGATATCTCAGCAGAAAGTTTGCAGGCCAGAAGGGATTGGTAGGAAATAGAGATGAAAAGCAAGGACAAATAATCAAGGGTACTTTACCCAGCAAGATTATCATTTAAAATTGGAGAAATAAAGAGCTTCCTAAATAAGAAAAAGGTAACAAAGTTTGTTCCCAACAAACCAGTCTTACATGAGAAGAAGTAAAAAGAAGGAGAAGAAGGAGGAGGAGGAGGAAGAAGAAGAGGAAGAGAAGGAAAAACAGAGGAACATAGTTAAAAGAATAAAACGGCAATGAATACACACCCATTAATGATCACTTTAAATATAAATGGCTTAAATGTGACAATCAAAGGATATAGGGTAGCTGAATGGATAAGAAAACAAAAATTATATATGTGTCACCTACAAGAGACCCACCTCAGAATGAAAGATAAACATATACTAAAAGTAAAGGGATGAAAAAAGCTAGTTCATAAAAATGGAAAGGAAAAATAACTAGGGCAGCAACACTTATATCTGATAAAATGATTTCAAAACAAAGGCTATAGTTAGAGACAACAAGGAAGGACATGATAGAATGATAAAAGATGATAAAAGGAGCAATCAAACAAAAGAATACAATCCTTGTAAACATTTATACATCCAACATAGAAGCACCTAAATATGTAAAGCAAATCTTGGTGGGCATAAAGGGAGAAATTGATAGTAATACAGTCACAGTAGGGGGTTTTAACACCCTATTGACCTCTATAGATGGATCTTTTGGACAGAAAATCAACAAGGAAATGATGATGACTTTAAGTGACACACTAGATCAGATAGATTTAATTTATATCTTTTTATTTTTATTATTTTTAAAAGATTTTATTTATTATTTTCAGAGAGAGAGGAGGAAAGAGAGGCAGAGAGGGGGGGGGGGCATCAATGTATGGTTGCCTTTCACCTGCCTCCAGCTACAGAGCTGGCTGGAGACCTGACTTGCAACCTGATTATGTGCCCTGACTAGGGAATTGAACCAGTGGCCTTTGGGTTCTCAGGCTCATGCCTTATCCACTGTACCACCAGCCAGAGCTGGATTTAATTGATACATTGGGAATATCTCATCCCTCTGTAGCAGAACATACATTCTTTTCAAGTGCACATGAAACATGTTCTAGGATAGACCACTTGTCTCAATATATTTTAAGAAGACTGAAATCATATTAAGCACCTTCTCTGACCACATGGTATTGAAATTCAAAATCAATCATAAGAAAAAAACTGAAAACACATACAAAAACATGGAAGCTAAATAACATGTTTAGTAACAATTAATGGGTTAACAATGAGACCAAGAAAGAAATCAAAAGATACCTTGAAACAACTCAAAACCTATGGAACACAGTGAAAGCAATATTCAGCAGAACTATATAACATTACAGGCCTATCTTAAGAAACAAGAAAAATCTCAAAACACTACACTTAAAGAAACTTGAAAAAGAATAAGAAACAAGGTCCATAGTGACTAGAAAGAAGGAAATAATAAAGATCAGAGAAGAAATAAAAGAGTATAAAAAATAATACAAAAGAGCAATAAATCCAAGAGCTGGTTCTTTGAAAAGATGAGCCAGATTGACAAACCTTTAACCAGTCTCATCAAGGAAAAAAATAAGGAGAAGAGGAAGAAGGGGAGGAAGAGAGGAAAGAAGAGGAAGGGGAAGAAGAGAAGGAAGAGGAACCAAATAAATAAAATCAGAAGTAAAAGAAAAGTATCAATTGACACCAAAGAAATACAAAGGAGTGCACAAAAATATTACAAATTACATGTCAACAAGTTGGACAATCTAAAAGAAATGGACTAATTCCTAGAAACTTGCACTCTTCCTCACCAAAATAGGAAGAATCAGCAAATCTGAGTAGACCTAGTGAAATGGAAGTAATAATAATAATAATAAAATAATAATAACTCCTAACAAAAAAACTCCTGGACTGAATGACTTCACAAGTGCATTTTACCAAACATTCTAAGAAGAACTAACACCTATCCTCAAACTATTTCAAAAAATTCAAGAGGAGGGAAGACTCCCAAGCTCACTTTATGATGCCAGTATTATCCCAATTCTGAAACCTGATAAAAATACTACAAAGAGAGAAAATGATAGGCCAATATTCCTGACAAATATAGATACTAAATCTTCAACGAAATATTAGCCAATGGAATCCAGCAATACATGAAAAAGATCATACACCATAGTCAACTGAGCTTCATTTTGGAGATGCAAAGTTGGCACAATATTTGCAAATCAAAAATGTGATACACCACATAAATAAAATGAAGGCTAAAAACTACATGAGCCTATCAATAGATGCAGGAAAAGTGCTTGATAAAATCCAGCACCAATTTATGATAAAAAAAAAAAATAACTCTCAGCAAAGAGAGAATAGAGGGAACATATCTCAATGTAATAAATGCCATCCACATATGACAAACTCACAGCCAACATTTACACTCAATGGGCAAAAACTACAAGCATTTTCCCTTAATATCAAGAACAAGATGGGGATGTCTGCTTTCACCTCTCTTATTCAATATAGTACTGGAAGTTCTAGCCACAGCAATCAGACAAGAAGAAGAAAGAAAAGGCATCTAAATTGGAAAGGAAGAAGTAAAACTGTCATTATTTGCAGATGACATGAACTGTATATAAAGAATCCTTAAGGTTCTACCAAAGAGCTACTAGAACTGATAAATGAATTCAGTAAGCTAGCAGGTTACAAAATAAATATCCAGAAATCAATTATATTTTTATACACCAATAATGACCTAACAGAAAGGGAAAACAAGGAAAAAACCTCCTTCACAATTGCTTTAAAAAATACCTAGGAATAAATCTAACCAAGAATGTAAGATACCTGTACTTAGAAAATCATAACACACTGAAGAAAGAAATGGAAGAAGATACAAATAAGTATAAGCATATATACTGTGTTCATGGAGAGAAAAAATTAACATTAAAATGTCCTACATGGCAATCTATAAATTCACCACAATTTCCATCAAGATACCAATGGTATATTTTACATAACTAAAACAAATATTTCAAAATTTTATATGGAACCACATAAGACCTAATAGTCACATAAAGAGTATGTCACTTCAGAGTTTCAATCCTAGCTCAGTGACTGCTATCTGAGTGACCTTGGGCAAGTTATGCAACCTCTCTAAGCTTCAGTTTCCTCATTTCTAAATCAGGTCTTACAATGATTAAATGATCTTTCATGAGATTGCTAGAAGGATTACATAAAATAAAGCATCTTAAAGTACTTAGCACAGGGCCATGGCACATATTAAGAACGTAATAAATCATCATTTCTTCATTCATTATTATTATCATTTTTATTTAATAGAACTGCTGCTAGTCCTTCTACCATAGATCAGATCTTAAGGGGAATGTCAGGTATGGGAGTCTAGAAAAGCAGCAGATTTCAAGCAAACACAGATGAGGCCTGGAGAGGAGAAAGGAGGGTTGACCAGCAGGAAAGGGTATGAAACATTTTTTTTGAGCAGTTGCAGAAGATGGGACAGTTCAGAGTCCCATGTGTGGTTTATGGTCAACCAGTCAGGGCTGCTGTCCCTGTGCACTGCCCAGATATAAGACACAATTTGATTGGCTGATCTCAGCAAGAAACAAACTTTAATAAACAGAAACCAAGATAGTCAAAGTGAAACTGCAAAGCCAACTTAAATGGAGTGAAGAGTGGTGTGGGAAAGCTCCAGCTTTCCAATAGGCAGGAAATTTTAACCCCCTTTTTTCTAGCATCCTTCATAAAGCTTCATATTTCCAGGAGCCCATTTGAGGCCTTAAATTACAGTCCAGTGGGTTAAGATTTACTCAGTTTCTACTGGAGGTTAGCCTCAGTGAACTGCATTTTTAGACTTGCCTATGATAACCGGTAGTCCTTGCTGCCCACACCTTATCTCCCTGCTTGGTCTTTTAAGCTACTGCCCATGGGGCTTGGCCCAGATATGTTCTGTGTAATGTTAACCAGAGCTCTTGTTTTGGCTTTGATCCAACTCAGCATTTGCTTTAAGGCTCAGTTGGGTGTCCTGTCTATGCTCTCCCAACCCCTGGCTCCCAGCCTGGCCTTGATTCTGCCTTTGCTGTGGCCCCTCATGGCAGCCCAGCTGGCTCCCAGAGGCCTCACCCACCCCCTGGCTAAAGTAAGTCCTTCCAACTCACTCTTTTCTCTTCCTTTCCAGTCAGCTACATGGCCCAACTACATAGGAGCCCAGGAAGACAGAGTTAGAACATCCACACCCCTTCTCTCTAGGTCCAAGATATTTATAGAGTATTTAACATGGGAGGGCTCAGAACCAAGTGTGTGTGCATGTATGTATGTGTGTGCATATGTACAAGTGTGTGTGTATACTTGGTTGACAGTGGAGGGGGCGCTCCTCAAATAGGATAGATAAAGAATCATCTTTCTTGACTCATCTTTTATCTTCCAAAAAAATAAAATTCAGGGCTACTCTGAATGTTCTATAGAACACACTGCAGTCAGTAAATATTGACAGACAACTAAGCTGAGTTTCTGAATCCTGGGGTTTTCTCACAAGTTGGGTCCCCAAGGTCTGGAGGAATCCCAACCCCACCAGCTCTTGGCTGCTCAGAGTCTCCTCTCTAAGCTTTGGCTTAGTTGACAAAGCCTGTTCTATGGCCTGTTGACTGAGATCAGGATAAGTCTGCAATTCACAAGGTCTTCCTCCTTATCTAACTTTAACAAGGACAGAGACAGCCAGGTACAGCCTGCCCTCTCCTCCTCCTCCTCTGTGCTGTTTGTGAGCCTTGCAGATTATTATTAGAGGTGCCACAGAGTAATCACCTCCCTGGTGGACACCCAGCCTCCCTCTGGCTCCTGCTCCTACATCGTCTGCATTTGACCTGACTTCCAAGGGTTCCCAGGGTACCTGCTGGCAGATCCTGGAAAGGAGCAAAGGTGAGCCCATCTGGGCAGGACTGATGGATCATCTCCCCAGAAAAGGTGACCTCTGCCTTGAGCCCCCAAAGTAGAGGCAGAGGGGTGGGAAGGAGAGGGAAGAGGGAATGAGAGGAAGAATTTGGGAGCAGTGCCATAAGCTAAAGTTGCCAGCTGCCTTGTTGCTTATTCTACTCTGGTTAAGCCCTTATTAGTAACATCCAGAGAAATGCACACAGGGAAAGGAAGGAAGAGCAGTTGATGGTGGAGCTCCTCTCCCATAAATCAATGCTGGGTAACGGGAGAAAGTCATTAGCACTTTTCTTCTTCCCCCTAAAAAACTGCAGAAGAGAAAACAAACTTAAATTCCAGCAGAAAGAATTTAAGTAGGCCAGAGGAAGAACTTCCTTGGGTACTTTCCATGCATCCTCCTGAAGCTTAGCTAGTCCTCACCAGTTTCTACGTTATTCTTTCCCACTGAGACCTTCTCAGTGGCCTCCACTGGGCATGTGGGAGTCCAAACACAGGGACCTGAAATTCAATCCTTGCTCTGCCCACTTTAGGAAGCTCTTCCTGCAAAGCCAGCTCAGGATGCTCCAGCCATAAGTGTTCCCTCTTCCTCTGGCCTCACATTTACCTGGCTCCCAGCCTTGTTCCAGAAAAAGGGCCCACACCTTACAGATCTCTGAGTCTCCTTGCTCCTAGTACAGTATCTCACACAGAGAAGGTACTTCAAAGATACTATGTGCTTTATACAAGAGACAATGTTAGTCCCAGTGTTCCTGTTGTTTGTAGGATATTATGATCAGAGTTTTAGAATAATAAGAAATAAGGGCAAAAAAAAAAAGGAATAATCAGTTACAGAAGCTTATTACCTCATTTCTTCCATGTGACAACCTCATTGGGTAGGAATTAATATTCCCATTTTATGTATTTGCAAATGGAGGCTTAGGGAGTCAATTTGCCCAGGGCCACATAGCCAATGAGCGGTGGAGCTCTGGGATGTGAACTGAGGTCTAACCCCAAATCTTAAATTTCTTTCACTATAGGATGTTCCCTTGACCAATACTCCCTAGATGTGAGGTAAATTTCACCAAATTTTCTGATAAAGAACTTGCACAGGATTTGCAAAAAGGTGCCTTAAGTGGGATATCACATTTTATATCACATCAATATTTCCCTCTGGAAGAATCCATTTCATTTAGTGATATCTGGAGTGAAAAATATTCATTAATTCAACAAATGTTATAGATACCAGGAATGCACTGTGAACAAGACAGATAAAATGTCCTACCTTCTCAACAACAACAACAAAAAACCAGATTACAAAATGGGCAAAAACTTGAATAGGATTTTTTTCAGAATGTCACTAATCATTAAGAAATGCAAATCAAAACCACAATAATATATCACATCACACTGATTAGAATGACTATTATTAAAAACAAATGAGAAGAGAGGAGAGAAGTATTGGAGGGGATGCAGAGAAAATGAAACTCTTGTGCCTGCTAGTGGGAATATAAAATGGTGCAGCCCCTATAGAAAATAATATGGTGGTTCCTCAAAAGTTAAAGGTAAAGTTATCATGTGATTCAGCAATTTCAATTATGGGTATATATCCAAAAGAATTGAAAGCAAAATCTTAAAGAAATTTTGTATGCTCATAGCTACATTATTCATAATAGATAGCAACCCATGTCCATCCATCTATGGACAAATGGATAAACTAAATGGATAAATATATATATATATATATATATATTTGTGTGTGTGTATGTATATATATTATTCAGTCTTAAAAAGATTCTGATCCATGTTACAACATGAATAAACTTTAAGAACATTATGCTAAGTAAAATAAGCCAGCCACAAAGTATCAAAAATAGTATGATTATACTTATGTGAAGTACCTAGAGTAGTCAACTTCATAGAACCCAAAACTATAAGGTGGTTGCCTGGGGCTGGGGAAGGGGAAAGTGGGGAGTACTGGCTTAATGGACACAAGGTATCAATTTGGCAAGAGGAAGAAGTCTAGAGGCTTATTGCACTACAACATAAATATATTTAGCACTTAGAAATGGCAAGGATGGTAAACTTTATGTTATGTGTTTTTTTTTTTTTTTTTTTTTGCCACAATTAAGAATAAAAAATATTTAAAAGGAAATCCTCCACTATTGTGGAGCTTACATTTCTGAACTCTGAAATGCCCACTGGTTTATGTCCTGTTGGCTTCCCCTTCTGGTCTCCTTCCCTTTTCCATTGTTTGGGACCAAGGAAGAGGCCAAGTAGCAATCAGGGTTCATTCCACTGACCTGCACACTTAAGGCTGATATCCCTGCTTCCCCCCCCCCCCCCCCATCTCCTCAAGCTGGGAGGGTCAGGCCAACTCCTCTCCTGACCAGCTGTCTCTTGCCTTCCTCTCACTGGCACCCCCTGGAGGAAAGTTATGATGACAGTCTAACAGCTCTGCTGGAGGCTCCATGAAGGCACAATCAGGTTTCACCCCAGGGAAATCAGAGGCCTTGTCCTCTTTCACCTCCCTCAGGCTCTCCTGAAAGGAGTCTGTTGGCTTCTCACAGATACCCTGGAGAGTGCACATGTGTGTGTGTGTTTGTGCACACACAGGATGGGGATAGGAAGATGGAATTGGAACCAATACATTTAGTCAGTTGCCTGAAGGCCAGCACACAGCCAGGCCTCTCCCCAGAGAGCCCACCTGGAGCTAATTATTTGTTGTTCTGCTGCAAATGCAGCTTCTCCACCAAAAAATTCTCTGTCCAGATGTTGTCATCAGCCAACCCCATCAGGCAGGGCTGGTCTGGGGTCTGGCTCTCACCTGTCAGTCCTGCCATCTTCAATGGATAATGGAACACAAGGATGTGAGAGGCAGAGCAGGTGCATGCTAATAAGGAGATCAATTTTAATTATGATTTTAATTAAATGTCCAATCCAGTAGAAAATATGACAAGAACTAGGCTAGGACTGTGCAACCTGAAAGAAGGGAGGGGCTCCAACGAGGGACACAGCCTCCAGGCCTCCTCAGGATTTAAAAGAAGTAAAAGGGCAGAACTGTTGAGAAATTGAGGAAAAACCTGTGCAACCTGAAATTTGCACATAGTAAGCCCTTTCTTTTAAAGAACTCTCAGACATCTAGGTTCCAGAAAGAGAAGATCTTAGCAACAACATAAAGGGGCCTTGACCCCCCGTTCACATGGGAAAAATTGAGGCTTAGAGGGAAATGTGACTTTGTTTCTTCTGTCCCCCATAAAATACTATCCATGCCTCCAATAAAGTGCTTGTCATGCTACATAATTATTAACTCTTCACAGCCTCCTTATTTGGTTATATAAAGTACTTAAAAGTCAGAGGATTGTTTGGGCAATGCAAGCCATTCATATGCAATGCTGTCTCTGCAGCTCTACTTGCACAACTAGTGAGTAGACACTGAGGTGACTGCTTATGCGTGTGGTAGTGATGCCTTGCTACTGTCAAGACATTATACATGATAAAGGATTCTCCACGAACTCCACATTCTACTCCTGTCTAAACAATACCTGACATACAGTAGGCCTTTGGGAAATTTGTGTACCACAAAAAAAAATTACATGAAGCCCATAAACTTCAATGAGGAGTCAAGAGCAACACCCAATTAGTCCGTTGTTCTTTGGCCGAGCTATCATATTTCTCAACACTGCCCTAATGGAAGAAAGCAATGGGCACGTGCTGTGTGTGTGTGTGTGTGTGAGTGTGCAAGTGCATGTATTGTTATGTGTGTTGTGTACTGTGTATGTGATAGCAGATAATAGCAGCTTGTGGGAGAAGAAAGCTCTAGTGGGTAAAGGAACTAATTTTACATATAACTGACAAGTACAGAATAATGCAATGGCAGAATTGCAAGAGACTATTGGTGAGCATTGTCTAATAGAACACTTATGATGAAGATGTTCTGTAGCTACATTGATACAATGGCAACTAGCCACATGTGGCTATTGAGTATTTGAAATGTGACTGATGTGACCGAGGAACTAAATTTTTAATGTAGATACCATATTGGACAGTACAAGTAAGACCTTCTAATCAAATTCTCTCTTTGTTCAGAAGAAGAACCTGACACTCAAAGAAGTAGCCCTTGGACATCACCCAAATTCGTACACTGGCCTTCACAGGTAGCACATTCAGACTTAATCTTACTATGGATTTCTTGCACATAAACAGAATGTTTGTGAAGGGGTTCCACTTCCAGGAATGTTAATAGAGTCCCTCTATAAGGCCCCACAACAAAGGCCAAGAAGATTGTCCCCAGATAAACTTGGACCAGAAAGACCTAGACACCAGAGCAAGACCTTGAGTAATAACCCAGGTGCTGCTTCTGCCTTGTCTCCAATACTATCACCAATACCACAGCAGACCAGGCCCATCTAGTTCTTCCCACCTAGGTTATATGGGGTCTTTCTAGCCTACTCACCTATAGCTAAAGTTTTGTCACCTGCCTGAACAGAGAAGCTGAGGTTGGAGATAGTGACAGAAGTTAATTGAGATTAGAAGCACATGTTCCATGGCTAAAAGCATAGTTGCTCTAGAACCACTTAAGTCAGATCATTTTCTAAATACTCTACCCTCCTACCTTTCTGCTTCCTCCCTACCCTACCCACAGTGACCCACCAATACCAGGTGTTCCAGAGAGGTATTGACTGAGCTGTTCCTCTTCTTGCATATATGATTCAATATCAGTTAAACTTTTTCCATAATGACTAAGGAATGGAGAAAACATGGACTTCCATCATTACTCTGACATACCTAGCTCCCCTCCTTTTCTTCTTCCTCATGTCTCCCTTATCTGCCTCATCTTGGGGGCTTCCAATGGAAGAGACAAAGTCAGGGTGCCCACCAATCACCCCTTACAGTCAGAACACAAAGAATGCCCCTCGTCAAAACACATCTCAGACTTCCAGGTTGACAGGGATTGAAAATCAGGGAAAAGCAGAGAATTCTCCCATCCTATCCCAAGCCTGGGCATTGAATTTCAAGCTTCAGACAAATTATGGCTCTCAGAATCTAGGAGTGAGTTCACTGGGAGCACCTTCTTAAAAAAGATGAGTTCAGAATTATCTGTTCCTTCTAAGGAAGTGACAGGTTGAGAAGGGCAGACACATAAAAAATTTCCACATGTGATCCAAAAGCACTTTCCTCCAAATCCCAAATCTCAGCAGGTTCCATATCAGCCACACCTCAGGGTCACACTGCCCCCAAACCCAATTCTCAGGAGTTTCCTGGAAGGCAGCCTCACTGTGGACACTACAGTCTTCCTAACAAAGGCAAGATCCAGCCTGTCAGAGACCTGTTAGCTGAAATGGACAAGAATGTAAGACATAGTCTGCTGACCTACTGGGACACAGCAAGAAGGCAGCTGTATGGTGAGGCATCAGTCATCAGTGAGGGAATGGGCCAGGGACAGACAAGGCAGGCCCTTCTCACCCTAAGTGGGGCCTCAGTTAGAAAAAGAAATCCTCTCCTTGAAAGAACTGGCAGAGTGGTGTTCCAACTCCTAATCAGCATTCCTTTTACCCTTTTCTTAAGGAATCTTTCCAGTGATCAGGCCAGGACCACTCAGGTTGGAACCCATCCCTTGTGCCAATTCATTTCAATAAAGTCAATGAGCATCTACTCTGTACTTCCTTCTTTCTTCTCACAACTGAGAATCTTTTCTCTTGCTAGAACAATGCCTATTTCTCTAAGATTTCACTTTTGAAGAACAATAAGCCTGGATGGTGAAGGAGGTGGAGGGAGGCAATAGCAGAAACAGAAATGAAAACAGAAGAAAGGAATGATGGGCACCATGTCTCTTCACTGGTATTCAGAGTCTTGCCTGGCTTGGTTTTTCTTCAGCATTAGCCTGACTCCTAGAGTGCTGCTTGCACTGCGTGACTTTGGGGGTCCCTGAAGCTGAGGGCTTAGCTATGGAAAAGCTGGACAGCTCCCCCAGTGCCCTTGCATCTACTTAATCAACTGGTTATGGCTTTAGGCCACAAACAAGCTCCAGGTGGGCAAGTTGCTACATACCTCCAGGGCATTGCATTCAAAGCCAAAGAAACCTAAAACACTGTGTTATTTTAAACTGCACACCCATACAGCACTCCCAGGAGCATGTAGATGGGAAACCAGTAGTGAAGCACAGATTTCAGCCTGACAGCCAAGAGGACCCATATCTTGCCCTGACTCAGTACAAACATGTTTCTTCTACTGCCTGGAACTACCAGCTCATTATTCTTTTTTTTTTTTTTTTTTTTTTTATCTGACAAATCCATGTACCCAGAAACTGTATTACACATTTATTCCACTCTTGAAAGGTCTCAGCATTTCCGCTTTCCCCAAATGTCCTTGTCATCTCCCTCTCCCACCAGGTACACTCTGAAATAGGAATGGGAAAAGATGTCCCAACACAGTTCAAGTTCAGCATGGACAGGACCCTGCACCTGCTGGGGAGGAGGTAAAGGGTGGTGCTGACACTTGAGGATTGCTCTGGAGCCAGCTCATTATTGTTTTGTAGCAACTAGCAAGGTCTGACCAACATGCAAGGACTTTAACCCCAGTAACAACTCCCTTCATCCCAGGCCTTTCTGCCCAAGTCACCATGCATCCTCCAGGGTAGACAAGGTGTGGGTGGAGTTGCTTCTCTTTCACATTAAATATGTTGCAACCAAATCTCAGAGCTTAAGGAAAATGGTGCCAGTTAGAAAGCAAATCCAGGTAGGGCCTTGGCATCCTCATCTTTGAGTTTTCTCATACCTTCTGACCTTAGCAAACCCATCAACTAGTATTTAATGGGCACCTGTTATGAATGAGGCATCACAGCAGACTTAGGGGTGTATAAGATAAGATTCATGTCCTCACCTGAAGAAATTTGTGCTGTTTTGAGGAGATCTATCCAGGGCTACTGAGGGGCAAACTATAGAACTCTAGGGAGTTCATTTGCATGGAGCATAGCATAGAAACCCTGGGGATGATGCCCAAAATGTGTTACTCACAACAGGAGGAGGTATATGCCAAAAACTGTAAAAAGTAGGCACACTGTGGGATGGAGTAATGGAGAGGCTTCACTAAAGCCCTAGGGCTTGAGTTTAACTGAGAAGGATGGCTGGGGTTTAGTGTAAAGAATATGGGTGCAGAAGACATTAAAATCAAAACCTTGACCCCACACCCACCTCTAACTACTACGCTATTTCTGTATTTACTCCCTTTCCAACCAAGCTGCCCCCAAATGCTCATGTACGGATGCTTTCTCCATTTTTTTACTTCAATGCACTCCACTATGTCTTCCACAGCTCCCTGCCTACCCCCACCCCCACATACCACTGGAACTGCTTTGCTCAGACCACCAGTGACTTCCAGTTTACTCATTCTCATGCACATTCTTTAGAGTTTCCACTCTCCTGATTCTTCAATAGTATCTGTCTGACCAGTTGTCCCTCTCTCCTTTAGGAAGTACTTTCCTTTCAGTTCCTGTCATGTTACATTTTTCTTTATTGTCTTAACTCTCTTTCTGTGGTTTTTTTTTTTTTTTTTTTTTTTTTTTGCAGCCTCCTCTTTCCTAAGCGAACATTGTTGATTTCTTATTATTTGTACAATTCTAAGAACTTTATATTCTAACCACTTTAATTCTCAAAGCAATCCTATGACATAGATGCTATTTTCCCAATCTCTAAGAGAAGAAAACTAAGACACATTCAGAAACCTTTCTAGAAAAACTTAGCTAAAAATTGCAAAAGACAATATTTGAACAGACAGTTTGGGTCCATGTTATGCTGTCTCTTTACCTAACTGTATTAGTAAGGAGAGAATAAAATAGCCTGCAATAATAAACAACCTCAAGATCCCATTAGCTCAATATAACAAGTGGTTATTTCCCTCTCATGCTATATATCCAAGACCAAGCTGCAGGGAATTTGCTCCACACAGCAACTCAGAGATGCAAGCCATAAATGTTCTATCTTGAAGCTGTAGGTAGGAAAGAGAAAGGTTGGAAAATCACATTTGGGATTTTCCCATTTTCCCTGTTGTTTCCACTCATATTTCTTTGACTAGAACCAGTCACATGGCCCCACATAACTACAACTAGGCCCATGATGCCACTTAACTGCCAGATGAAAAATATTGAAGAGCAAATAAAATATTTGCTTAGATAACTGTATATGCAATTGTAAACTTTAAATTTTGGTGTCTCTCCAACCTCAGTGTTAAGCTATCATCTTTTTTTCACTCTTTAAAAAAATTTTTTTTGAGAGAAGAGAATGAAAAAGAGAGGGAGGGAAACATTGATGTGAGAGAGAAATATCAACCAGCTACTTCTAGTATGAACCCTGACCAGGGATGGAACCCACAGCCCAGGTACGTGCCCTGACCAGAAATTGAACTGTAGACTTTTGCTTTTTGGGATGACACCAAGCCCACTGATTCACATCAGTCAGTCTTTACTCAGCGATTCCTGTATCTAATACTGAAACTTCCCAAATTTAATCACTTCCCAAATTCCGGATCTCAGCCTCATTTCTGAATTCCAATGTTGTCTATTTAACTGCTGCTTGACATCTTTAAGAGAGTATCTAGGAAACTTCTTAACTTAAACATATTCAAAATAAAAATGATTGGAGTTCTCTCTCATCAAAATTTCTCTCTTCCTCAGCCTTTCTCATTCAATAAATGACACCTCTATCCATTTAGTCATTTCTGCCAGAAATCTGGAAATTATTCCCACCCACTCCCTTTACTTCCCATATTTGAACTATCACCAATTCTGAATGAATCTAACCTTTAAAACAACGTTAAAAATACCCAGTTTTACCTGTACTGTCACACTTGTCTAAGCCACCATCATCTCTTGCCTAGATTACTGCCATAACCTTCTCCCTATTCTCCCAATTTCCCCTTTTCTCCTTGTAGAACATTCTCCACACTACAGCCAATGTAGTTCTTTACAAAGTGCAGATCAGATCACACCACTCAGTTCATGTTGTTCAGGGTTATGTCCATGGTTCTACCACATCCCTGCAATCTAGACCCTGTCTGCATTTTCCAGCAATATCTGTGCCACTCTTACTTTCATGCACTACTTCCCCATCTCACTGGACTTCTCTGAAAGTTTTTATTTCAAGCCTTTCAACAATCTGCTCCCATTTTTTAGAAGGTTCTTTTTTACACTCTTTACCCCACAAAGTCCTTTTCATGCACAGGTCTTAGCCTAAATGTCATCCTAAGAAACCTTCCATAAAACTGCAAAGCAAATGAGGACTTCCTGGTATATATCTCATCACACTCCTGTTTTGCCTTATACCATGTGCTACAATTTCTAATTACATATTTAACTTAATTTTTTGGTTTAATATCTGATTCCCATTGAAATTCCATTCTCCATGACAGCTATGGACTGCATCTCCTACAGAGTATCTGACCTATAACATCACCAATCGATAATTGTTAAATAAACAATTCAATGAAAAACTAACCAATTTCACTGAAGTATACCGTCAATGATAAGCAGACTTGGCCTGCAATAGAATTGGCTTATTATCTCCACATCCCCTCACTTTCTGTTGATGTGGTTACAGCCAAGTAATGGTAATCTGTTTTTCAACTCTCCGAAAACATGCAGATCTTAATGGGTTAGAATGGTCTGGCTGAGCCTGGCTCAGGAGAGGATTTGGTTAGCATCGCCTAAGGCTAACCCACTCTGAGTCACAGGCAGGCTCAGCAAGATTGTAGTCTCTCTATTGATTTTAAAAAGTTGATTGATTAATTAATAACTGAACTCATTAGTCCAGTGCAAGGCCTTTCTTGAACTCATTCTGCTTTCCTACTATGTTGCTACTACAACTAGTTGCTACAAACAGTGGCTCAAAACAACACAAACTTATAACCTCATAGCTTTGGAGTTCAGAAGTCCAGAATTGGCCTCACTGGGCTTAAAGGAAGATGTTGGCAGAGCTGCATTCTTTTCTGGAGGCTTTAGGAGAAAATCTATTTCCTTTCCTTTTCCACCTTCTAAAGATGCTTGTATTTCTTCCTCCGTCTTCAAAGCCAGCAACATCAGGCTGAGTCCTTCTCGCACTGTCTTCTCTCCACTTCCCTCTCTTCTGCCTCACTTTTCCACTTATAAGGATCCCTATTGTTTCATTGAGCTTATCTCTCATCTCAAGGTCAGCTGATTAGCAACCTTAATTCCATCTGCAAGCCTTTTGCCATATATAACTTAGCACACTCCTAGCAGACTGTCATTCTGCCTGCTACCAACCTGACTTCTTTCCATCTCTCACTCCAATCTCTATATTTAACTAGAAACAACCTGACATTTGGAACCATTGTTCTGAAAAGCCAGGGTAGTAAGAATGAGGATCTACAAGAAGCCACACAAGTCACCTCTAAACATTTCCCTAGTATGTCCTGCTGCTTGTACCTCTTTATATCATAGATCACCATCTCACACTCCCAATTTTCTAACCTGAAAATGAGGATAAAAGATGCCTGTTTCACTAGGCTGTCTTTGTATGTGTAATGTACATTTGTGTACTGCTTAGAAAATCAGACTAATAGATGAAAAAGAACTTGTGGCCTGGCTTCCAAAGTCTGGATTCAAATTTTGATTTTCAACACTTAGGACTTATATGGCCCCAGCAGAGTATTTAATCTCAATCAATTTTCTCAAAACCTTTATTTTCCTCAACTATAAAAGAGGAGGTGTATCAATAGTAGCTATCTTACAGTGTTGCTGTGAGCATCAAATGAGATAAATTCTGTAAAGTGTTCTGGCATATAGTAATTGCTCTATAATAGATTAGATACTATGATGATTATGCTAGACTCCCTAATAAATTGTAGCCCTCCTTTTTTGTTATGATGCTTTATTTCATTCCTTTATCAGACAAACTCTTCAATCTCACCTGAAGTACTACATTTTTAGGAAAGCTTTCTCTTCTCTCAAAGCCAGAAGTGGCTCATTCTTTCTCCTGGTACACTCCCATAACACATAGCCCGCATTTCCATTACAACATCAATAGACTGGATTGATTTATCTGTGTACACCACACCACCACCACCACCACCACCACCACCACCACTGCACACAGGAGACTGTGAGCTACTTAAGAATAGGGTCCATGTCCCATTCATCTAGGTCTACTTCAGGGCTAGGCAACATAATGTTTAAGTCATTTCTGTCACTTGAACAGACATAGAATTCTAGTTACTACCTAGAGGTTGCTGTAACACAGAATATATGTTCATTTATTAGTTTAAACATACATAATGTCACTCTGTTATCAGTACTCTGGTAAAGTATATGTTCCCTGTTCCCTGAAAACAGCATTCCTTGAGGTTCAAGCACAACTGGACCCTGGGAGACCTACAGCCAGAAACTAAACTCCCACAAGTAAAGCTCCTCTCTCAGAGGCATCCTGTGTCCCTCCTGTGCCACTGAGGGGCTCTTGTTGACAGCTTTAGCAACTAGGCTCTGCAGAAAAAGTCAGCCCCGAGAAGAACAGGGCTGAAAATCATATTTTCATAGGATGTCAAATCCCTTCTCCGACCTTCAATGAAAGGTATTATTTCGGAGAGGAGAATGTTACACTACTACCAAAATTCTGCTTCCTCAGCAAAACCCCCAGCGGTTTCCCATAAGGCTAGCAGCTCTCCACTCAAGGCCAATGCTGGGAAATTCACCAGGCCCAATGCAAATCATGGGAGCACAAGCTCCTCTGTGATCAAAACAAGGGGAAGCAAACCCAGGGAGCATTTGCTTTGCAGAAATGGGGCTGGGATAGGAGATAGGGTCCACACATCCCACCCTAGACCCACAGAAAGTCCTAACTCTCCTCAGGAAATTCACCCATCATTTCACCAAATCCATGAATTATCCCCAGCTCAGCAATCTCTGGGCCTTTCTCGTAACAGCAGATATCCTTTCAGCTTCATCTTCAGTATATATAAAAATATACCCTTCTTACCTGCCAATAAGTTATCAGTCCCTCATCTCTAAGCAATTCATGCTAGAGACAGAGACCTCTTTCTGATTCACCCACACTGAACCTGCCCTGGGATAAAAGGCTTTGTTCAGAGCTGGGGAGGGTGGAAAAGATGTCAGACATTGACTAGATTCAAATAAATGGGAAACTATTTTTTAATGAGTGAGATGGCACTAGGGAGAACAGGTCAGAAATGGCATTCTGTCCCTTGAGCTTCCCATTGTGTCAACTTGTGTGTGTGTGTGTGTGTGTGTGTGTGTGTGTGTGTCCTAGGGGCTGATCATGCTCTAAGTCTCTGGGAGTCCAAGAAGCACTAACTGCCTACCTCACCACAAGCTCTAAATGTGGACACATTGCCACCATGGCCACATTTTCCCATATCTGGAGAATTTGGCCCTACTTGTCCTCTCCAGCCACTACAAGAGGCTCCTGCTTTCTGACAGAGATTCGAGTCAGTTCTAGGCAAAACCCAGGTCATTAACTAAGGTGTTCTATGTCTTCTGGGTGTCCCCAGGCTGGACTCAGGTGCTGACCTGTTCCATCCTAGCACTCTCTGTGTCGAAGACCCAGTGTTTCTGATTCCAGGAGGCTAAATGTCTTTCCAAGATGGAGTCAGATGCACAGGTGGGGACCTGTGTGTGGCCTGTAGGCTGTCTTGGCAAGGTATCCCCTATTCAGATGACCCCCTACACAAGACCTAAGCTGACAGGGTGCGCCATACCCTCATGGAAATAGTGGCCCATCCCCTCTGGAAAACTCCCAGCGACTACAAGTGTCCTCCTTACCAAGGGCTCTTTACTCAGAAATCTCCAGCCTGCTCCTCAGGCACCTTACTCCACTGCATGACAGGGCTGTATGCAAACATTTGCTTTGATTTGTAAAATGATCCCTATAATTAGGGAAAAGAGTTAAATAAAGAGACTGATTTCAGAGAGCAGGCTCCTAATGACACTAATACCTGACAAAAGGGGTCATTATGATGGGCTAATGGGCCTTGCCTGGCGTTCAGCTCTCTCAGGACACAATCCAACACACTCAATTATCTGCTAATCAGGGCCATTTTGTCAGAGGTTATTGCCCTGAAGTATCAATTATAGGAGCATTATTAATACTTTATAGAGAAACCACTTGCATGAAAGTGTTAAACTCATGGAGCGAGCCCTTTACTCTCCCTTCCCTGCACAGACCCATAATATGCTGTCTCTTTTTGCCCCCCATTTAATTCTCCAACTGGGGCTTTCCATGACCCATTTGGTCTATTGGGAAGGAGCCAGGGTCATCAAGATGTTCCCAATCCTGTCACCTGTAACTGAACTGGCACTCTAAATTCTTAGTATCACCAGCTGGCAACAGTGGCTTAGCCCACAGCCAAAGCAGGAGGAAAGCTCAGGGCCATGGGACAGGAGCTGCAGGAACAAGAAGTCTGCATGTGTGCTTGAGCATGTTTGCATTTCTCTCTCTTCCCTTCCCTCCTCCTCCTCTGCTTCTTTTGTTTTTTTAATTTGTAAAATTTTACACACAGACACATTTATTTATTTATTTATTTATTTACTACTGTTTTTACTATTGTACTAGTTCCTCTTTTTTAATACTAATATTGGACCTAGCAGGAAAGTCCTTCAAGTTGTTCTTTTTTATTTAATCTCATTTCTGTAGCTACTTAGATTTTTCTCCTGACCTTTGACTTTCTACAGTTTGACTAGGATGTGTCTAAGTATGGTTTTATTCTTTGGGGTTTGCAAGTATTTTTTTTTTAGTATTTAAAGTATATTTTATTGATTATGCTGTTACAGTTGCCCCAAATTCTTTTCCCTTTGCTCCCCTCCACCCAAGACCTTCATTCCCTCCCAAAGTCCCACTCCCCCTTAGTTCATGTTCATAGGTTGTGCATATAAGTTCTCTCATTTCACCCTTTTCTCTATTATTCTTCACTTTTCCCTGTCTGTCTTGTACCCATCAATTATGTTTTTTAATCCCTGAACCCTTTTCCCATTTCATCCCCTTCTCCCTTCTAGCTGATAACCCTCCTAATGATCCCCTTACCTATGATTCTGGTCCTCATCTACTTGTTTGCTTAGTTTGTTTTTGTTTTTATGTTTTAAGTTCTGTTGATAGTTGTGAGTTTGTTGTCTTTTTAATGTTCATAATTTTAATCCTCTTTTGCTTAAGTAAGTCCCTTTAACATTTCATATAAGAATAGCTTGGTGATGATGAACTCTTTTAGCTTTACCTTGTCTGGGGAGCACCTTCCATTCTAAATGACAGCTTTGCTGGATAGAGTAATCTTGGTTATACATCCTTGCTTTCTATCACTTTGACTATTTCTTGCCTGCAAAGTTTGTTTTGAGAAAGCAGCTGATAGTCTTATAGGAACCCTTTTGTAAGCAACTCTTATTTTCTCTTACTGCTTTCAAGATTCTCTCTTTATCTTTAACCTTTGGCATTTTACTTATGATGTGTTTTGGTATTGTTCAATTTGGATCTAGCTTGTTTAGAATTCTCTGTGCTTCCTGAATAGGTATATTTATTTCCTTCACCAAATTTGGGAAGTTTTCCTTCATTAATTTTTCACTCAAGTTTTCAATTTTTTGTTTTTCCTCTTCTCCTTCTAGCACCCCTGTGATTTGGATGTTGGCATTTTTAAAGTTGTCCCAGAAGCTCCTAAGCCTCTCCTCATTTTTTAAAATTCTTGTTTCCTCATTCTGTATTGGTTGACTATTTAGTTCTTCCTTGTGTTCCAAATCATTTATTTGAACCCTGCTTTCCTTCCCTTCACCACTGGTTTTGTGTGAATTTTCCTTCATTTCACTTAGTCTAGTCTTCACTTCTTCCTGTCTGCATTTGCCATATTTAAGTATGTCTGTCAAGTCTGTGAGCATCTTTATCACCAGCATTTTAAACTGTGCATCTGTCTGACTGGCTATTTGTTCATCTGTTAGACTGGCTATTTCTTTGTCACTTAGTTCACCCACTGGGACCCTGATCTGTCCCCTTTTCTGAGCCATATTTCTCTGTCTCTTCATCTTGACAGGCTCTTGCATTTACCTTTGTCTTAGGTAGAGCTGTCAAACCTGTTACATTATATGGGATGAAGCCTTGGGTATTCAATACAGGCAACTGTTTCACTAGATTGCGGTGCTATATGTGGGGTAGGGGTATGAGAGGGAAAAATCCTGCTTGCTCAGCACCCACCCATTTTCCAAGTACTTCTCCTGCTTCCCATATGGGACTAACTCCCCTCTAGCTGTTGCCCTGGCCATGGTTCCCAGGGTGGGTGGGTCTGTGGATGTTCTAGCAACATGAGGGCCTCTAAACAAATGAACACTGCTGAGAGACCAGCAGTTTTGTCCTCTGCCCCAAACCCCACTGGTTTTCACTGTCAGAAGCAATGTGGCTTTATCGCCCCCCACCCCCACCCCCAGCACTGGAACCAGGAGCTGCCCAATCTGGTGCTGGGACACTCAACAGGTATCCTTACCATGACTATACTTTCCACTGGCCACCCATAGTTGTCATCCCACTGCAGCTGCCTCACACAAAATCATTCCACCAAATCTTGTCCCCTTTGTCCCAGCTTCACCCCTCCTACCTGTCTGAGTGAGTATTTCTTCTTTATACCTTTTGTTTGTTGGACTTTGGTGCAACTCGATTTTGGGGAATTTATAGTTGTCTCTTATTTTGAGGTAGATGTACCAGTTTCTGGTTGTGGAGGGAGATGTAGAGTGTCTATCTATGCCTCCATCTTGGATTCTCTCCTTCTTCTTTCTTTCTCTCTTCCTTTCTCTGTGTATCTTTCTATCTCTTTGCTTCTTTCTCTTTGTCTCTCTTTTTCCCTCTTTTCTTCCCATCCCTCTTCTTTCTTCTTTTATTCTTCCTCTATTCTTCATTTCCATCTTCTTCTTCCTCCTCCTCTTCTCTTTCTTCTTCTTCTTCTCTTCCTCCTCCTCTTTCTTCCTCCCCCTCTCTCCAATGTGGTCCTTTCAAGGAAATGGAAAGGAAAAGGACGGGAGGACCTCACTTCAGGAAGCAGCCTCTTCAGGAAACAGTCTATACTCTCCCTAGAACTTCTCCTGGGCACAGGAATCTTTTTAACCACTAAAGATTCACCATCCCATGCAGAAACTGGAGGAATAACTCCTCAAAATACTGTGATATGAAAAACAAAACAGGAAAAGGACTTTAGAGTCAGATCAATGAGAATTCAAATCTGTCACCACCCACTGGAAGTGGGATCTCAGGCAAAATCATTCAACCTCTCTGAGATGTGCTTTCAAATCTGGGAAATGATGTGGTTTAGAATACTGGCTGTGCCACTTACTAGTTGTGCAAACTAAGCAAGTTATTTCACCTCTCTGAACCTCAGATTTTCACATCTAGGATAGAGATAGTTATATATCTACATACTGGAGCTATGGTAAAGGTTATCTGAGCATATGTACCTAAGCCAACAGAATTCTATTTATAGGAGCATGATACTTAGCAATGGGGCTCTGGGATTAAAATATTTGCTCTTAAATAATGAACATAATTGCTCAATAGTAGTAAGTTTTCTCTGTTCTTGTACCCCTAAATAGTTAGATAGCTGCCAACAAGGCAAGGGTTAACTAATATTTCCAATTAGCAAAGAGAACAGTGACCCGTAGTAACCCTTTCCAGTGTTCTGGCATCATGGAGAGGTGCCAAGCCTTGCTTAAAAGGAGCTGTTTTGGGTGGGGGATGGGGGTAGAACTCTCCAATTCCATGGCTCTGCAGGCCTAGACCTGTCCCCTCACAATCAGGGTAACTTGTTTGGCATTTGACCAGCAGAAGAGATTCAGTGCTCCATGGGAGCACTGAGATTCAGCTTCATGAGAAAGGGTAGAAAAAAGAAATGGGAGTTTGTTTTGGCTCTTAATGGTGTCACTCATCCCAGTCAACCTGACTTTGTAGTTTAGAAAACAAATTAAACATGGCTGTGTTTGTGCATTTGCCAGTAGTTGCTAAGGCCCTACCAGGAGCTAGGCAGTGTGATCACAGCCTGAAAAGAGAAGAACAACTCAAGGACAGAGATCAGTTCTACTAGAATTTGACCTATGTTCTAATATAAGTATCTATGTATGTCTGTAGCTTTTTATAATTCCTGATCAGGCTATTGGACTATGAGTTATTTCATTTGGGGAAGCAAAGCTCAAGAATGGGAACACATAAAATTGCTTAAGTGTTGGAGAATTGTCAAAAATCAGTGATTATCCCCAGCTCAATGGAGTACAAACAAATACCAAAAAAATGAATTTCATTCATAACTGGGATGTTTTAGGTCAAAAGTGTTAACTTAAAAAAGAGTTTAAAGTGCAGGAATAATCTCTACCACCATTCTTAGAGACCAGGGAGCAGTCATGGCTTTTGGTTGATTCAGGGAGAACCCAGTTCAGTGAAGTGAGATGACCAACAGGGCATTCTGTATCAGCCAAGTTGTGGCTGGAAAAAAGGAACAGACGTTCATACACAAAAGGCCTTCACACCCTCCTTGAGGAAGCCCAATCTAGGGACTCACTGGTGAGAAGTGCTAGTTGAAGGACTAAGGTGCTGAAAATCCACCCTCCTGGTCCTTGATCGTGGCATATAAATGTGCTGATATTTGATGGGCCTGAATAATTAGCATTTGTATTAAGCAGTGATGGGGTTAAGTGCTACTAGGGGTTTGATCTGGACTGACAGAGTCTAAGCTGCAGAGTGGGGTGGTTGCCTAGCAACAACACCTGTAGCACATTAAGCAGCCAGTCAGCTTTGTCAACTTCTAGCTGGGGCTTTGTAGAGCATGAGATGGGGGTGGAGAAGGGATTAGGAGGAACAAAAATGGAAAGCTGGACAGTGGGTCTCAGGATGGAAGAGAGGAAAAAAATCATGTGTTACTTGTGAGTCCCCCAGAACAGCTTTATGTCTATTTTGCAGGAAGGAAGGAAGCAGCTCCAGCTGTAAGTCCTTGGTAGCTATCTTCAGTATGGCTCTTGTCTCTTCCTGAAGCTCTCACACCAGCAGCCGAGTGATGGTGAAACCCTCTTACTCAACCCAAGTCCTCTCTTGATAAGGATTTGCATCTTAGGATTTGCTGATCTGGACAAAGGGTTGGGAAAATGGTGGAGAAGAGGTGCTTTGTGTTTTTATTTTCAGATTCAGGGGGAACGGGGCTTCCCACTGATAGGTCTTTAAGGAAGCAGCCATAAAGAACAAAAGCAAAAACCCTAAAAGGGTAAATCTTTCTCACCATTTTCTTTCATACCTTCCCACACATCCGAGTTCATCTCAAACACCCCTGAGATATGACTGGAAAATAAATAATTTGGAAAAGGGCAAAGAGCTTAATATTGTTGCTGCTGTCTTTATAGAAAGCATAATCTAGCTAGTCCCTTGATATTGCCAGAATTCCCAAGCTGCCTTCGAGGGGGTATGGAGATGCAAAAAGTCATATCCCTAACGGAAGGGGGTTACTTAAAATGTAGCACTAGCAATCAGAAAACTTGGGGTCAACTCCATTACTGTCACTTGTAAGCCATCTAGCCTTTGGCCTATACCTGTGCTGAAACTCAAGTGAGGGCTAATTATATCTGCCCTACTTATATTAAGGGGATCAAAGGAGGCGGTTGAAGTAGAAGCATATTACAATGCTATAAATCTTCTTATGCATATAAGGTATTCATTCACTTTGCCAAGATGATGCCAATATATTGGTCCTTTTAGACTGGCCTGAACTACTTGCTATTGGGCCCAAAGCAGAAGGAAGAGGAGCAGCCGCTTGGCCATGTTGCTCAGTAACCTAGAGGTAGAATGCCTCTAAGAGGAGCCTATTCAACCATTCTATTCTAGGTTCACTGGTTCAGATCCGGCACGAGGCCAACAATTAACGTTAATGATTGGGTTTGGAATTCAGAGATCCTGACTTTCAGAAGACCTTTTGCTTACCTATTACCCACTGAGTTCCCACCATACACTTATGCATGTGGTGACAAAAGAAATGCCCAGAAGGATGGAGAACCTGGCTCACAGTCCCAAACGTAGATCTGCCCACCATCTTCTTCCAAGGATCAAGCTTCTCTGTCTACATCATGTTAAAAGTCAGTCCAGTGACCAATGTGTGCATGTTATTTGCCCTCTAACTTAAAAATAGCATCAGCAGGCTAAGTCATAGCTAAATATCCCATTCCTACCTGATCCCCTTTCAAGTCTGAGAAGGTATCAAGTCTCTGTCTCCACAACACAGTTAAAAGGGTTCCTCCTCCACCATATATGACTAGGGAAAAAGAGAATAAATGCAGGAACCAGCAAATTGAAGGACCACCCTGGCTAAAGGAGCTATCCACAAGCCCAATAGGTACCAAGGTGTCTGTGTATTTGTGTGGGCTTTCTGTCTGAGTGGCTGTGGGGTATGTGAATGCCCTGCCACACCCAGGGTGACAGTGTGACTATGTGAAGGCTGCTCACTCCATGGTTCCTCCAATCTCTGTGCTGTGCTGTCATGTTCATGTTCTGGGATATATTTAACTCAAGTCATAATATTTGAGGGTTTGGAAGCTGGCTGTTTCACCAAGAAAGACATTTGAATATTCTCAGTTCCAGAGAATTCCAAGGGCTCTGGGAAGAGAGTGAGGCAGTTGCCCCAGATTTGTCTGACACATTGCAGTCACGTGGGCTCCATTAGTGAATGACTGAGGTGTAGAGCAGACAGCCTAGAGGAATGTTGTAGCAACGATGAAGAGGAGCCAGTGAGTGATGTCAGCAGGAGGCTGATGCCTCTGGGGGTCCCCGGGCACTCACCCCACATATGCCCACAGGGAGGGAAACTCTAATTGCCAATACTGCCTGCCTTGTCACCTCTCAACTAGAGGAGCATGTGACATGCTCAGGGGCACAACTCAGCTGACCACTGACCATGGCTCTCACATCTGATATCTCTGATAAGAAAAGAAAGCCTCCAAAGAGAACCCCAATCCTATACTGACAGTCAATATCTCCCTCCAAATCGCAGGTAAGATTGGCACAGGGCAAAGTACAGGTTCCCCATTAAATGTGGAAATGTGAATGACATTATTTTATTCCTTACGGTATGAAGATATCCTTGAGGACATAGGTAGATTCACCTGGTTCCAGATTTTTTGACACTGTACACACTTTCTCTCTTATATTCTGCAATAATTTTCTGGGAGACTCAAACTTATTCTTTTTGCGCCACTTCCCTGAGCCACGAAGGGCAGTTTGGGCAGTACACTGAGGTGGAACCTGAGAGTAGTTGGAGAATGAGGGCAGGCAGAGTTGCTACATGTTGTTACTATGCTATTTAGACACAGTCCGGTCTCAGAGCCCCAGGGGAGCAGGAGGAGTGGTGGGTCCCAGGGCACAAAACACTTTCTGGTCCAAACGCATTCTGGTCCTCTCACCAGCGAGAGCAGCTGCCACAAGACCTGTGAAGTATTCTGTGAAAGCCAGTTGTACTAATGCTTGGAAGGGTCTTGCCTGGTAGATGGGTCCAGGAGCCAGGCACTCAGGGAGTGGGCATTAAGAAGACCCTGCCAGTCAGGGAATATCCTGGTCCCCAGCCATGAAGGCCACTGCCTCATCTCCAGCCTTAACTAAAGCACTAAAACTAGCATTTGCTTCACATTCATGGGATCTGACATATGGTATAATTTTTTTTAAATCTTCCAAGTTCCCTAGGCAGCTTTGACGTGAATATTAATACTAACATAATTTCATGATGATTAGAGAACACAATTAGGGGCTATTAATAATGACACAAATAATGACATTTAAGGCCTCATTTTAATTTGAGTAATACTCTGTCTGGTGGTATTTAAACAGTTCTGTCTAGCACAATTAGTATAATGCTAGGGTGCAGTCACTGTTCGTATATCATTCACCCCACGTCACCAACCTACCTCCATGGGAAAGGAGATGAATCAGAGACACTGTCCAAAACCTGAGATGCACATGGAAAAAGTTACGTCTCTCTCCATCTGGGACAGGTCCCTTGGACAGAGGACCTTATGAATGGGTTGCAAGATAAGAGCTTAAATTGGAAAGATCCTTGGTGGCTGGATTGTACCACACTAAGCAGTCAATTGCTTCTATCCTTAGGTACCACTCCTCTCCTAGAAGTCAGAGGGACACTTTAGGTTTCCAGGTTTCCAGCTTCTCTCAGAACATGTCTTCTAGTTTAGGCTAAGAACCCCTTCCAATCCTTCTTCTTCAGTTCATTATTTTCCTTTTGTCACAGAGTTTAGTGCATTGTATTATAATTATGTTTACTGATCCAGCTCCCCATCAGACTCCTTATTTGTTGAGGGGTTGAGCCATGTCTTATTTGCCTTTAGACCCTCAGCTCCTAGGCACATTGTAATCTCTCAATAAGTGTGTGTTGAGTGACTTAATGACCAACTAACTGAGGGTTCTGCTTTCCATCCACTGATCACATGTTTAAAGCTGACCCCTGTCCCAGCATTGTATTTGCAGAGCTCTAAACTACATTTCTGACCGAAAGGGAACATTTGGGCTGGTTGAGAGGGTACACAGAGAGGAAATGTCTGTGAAATACTAACCTTCACTGATTAATCAGGAAAGGCCAATGGCCCTTACATTTTAACCCAAGGTCCTTGACCTGTCCATTAACCAGTTGGGGGAAATGTATCCTCATTACATGATATATTTTGAAGTTGTAGACTAAATTCTGTGTGAAAAGAATTGGTAGATACACCTAGAAGCTAGGTTTTTCTCCTAATTCAGGTTTCTATAGCAGAGAGGAAGAGTCAGAACAATAAACTTCCTGGTAAATGAGGATTTGAAAGGAACTAGGAGCAGAAGGAAAGAAAGGAGAAGAAGGAGGGGAGGAGGAAGGGAGAATATTAGATATACATTTAGCTTGTGCCAGACACCCACTATCTTCTTTGTTCCTCATAGTAATCCTATAAGATATATATTATTATTTTCATATCACAGATGGTGAAACTAAAGTTAAAGAAGTTAAATTAATGTTCCAGGTCACACAGTAGTATGTGGCTGATCCAGGCTCAAGCCCACATTTGTCTCACCCCAGAGCTCAGATGGCAACTACTCACTGTACTAGGACAGGTGCTAAGGAGGATGAGGACCACAGGGCTCCAAAGAGAGCATGAGGCCATCTTCTACGTGAACATGAGAGATGATGAAGCCTCTTGGTGCCCTTCCTACGTAATGATGCTGGAAGGTCTGCAGGGAGAGAAGCAGAAACCCATTGACCAAGGGTCAGATGGAACTGGCAGCTCTAGAGCTGATAAGGGCAGGAGATGAGGCCCCTGGAACTGGTGGCACCAGAAGTGTCCAAGAATGGGGTTGGCAGGCCCCAGTGCAGGCTGTTGGTGCTATGGCCAAGGTCAGCAAAGCTGCACAGGCCAGGACAAGGTCTATAAACAGCGTGGGAGGTTAAGAGGAACTTTTCTGAGTAATTGACTCTGTCTGCCCACAGGACCCCCGTGCCATGCCCAGGCAGGCCCAAGTCTGACATGCTGCAACCTGTCTAAAGTCTGTTCTGAGGAGGCAGAGAGGCTGGTGATTTTGTTGGAAGACCCACCCCCTTTTCAGCTCAGGCCTTCTTTTGTCTGAATCCCTGATGCACAACTCAGGGAACCGTCTGAAGCTACAGCAAAGCTGGTAGCCGCAGCAATGTGGCCAACAGGTGGCTAAGATCAAACAGCTCATGGAGGGGCTGGGTTTTCAGGCTGAGCACCCTTACTCACCAAAGGCCACCCAGTCTCCCCAGCCTCCTTCTGTGTCCCTTGCAGGCAGTGAGCCAGTACCTACCACCCCCCATTATTACATGTGCACACCATCAGACAGGCCTGGGGAGTTTAGAAAGACACCTGGCCCACATCAAGGGTTTCTTGTGGCAGGAGATAGCCCTTGAAAGCCCCCAAACTGGTCACTCACCAGTTTTTTTCCTCTCAAAGCACAGCATTTCTTTTCTACTGCTCCCTACCACCCTGCCCCAAATGGTTCCTCTCCCTCCTAGTCCACATAGCCTGGCATTCTACCCACTCATCTCTCCCACCCAAGATAATGGCAGGACACAGTGGCTGCTTGGAGAGGCACCCAGGATCCTCATACACTGCCTTTTGGGGAAGCAGCTGCAGAGAGCTTGTGGGGCGGGGTGGGGGTGCTTGGGGAAGGCTCAGAAGAGACAGGTGCACAGAAGCAGCATGGGAACAGGCTTCCCAATACCCAGGGGATCAAAAGAAGCAGAGTGCCATGTAGAATCAAGCCAGGGGCGAGGTTGGACTGCTCTCTTCTCTCCTCTTTTGGCTCTGTGATTATTTCTCACCCTAGTTTAACACAGATTTAAGCCAAATGTTTTACCTTGCCCCACTTGCCTACAACTTCTCCCATAGCCTGAATTCCTTGGCTAACACTATTCTTCTTCCAGCTGACAGTAACCTTGGAGAACTCCTGAATGCATCCCATCACCAATCAGAAGCAAAATAACACTGATTCCACCACCCCCATGTTTCTCACCCCTTCAGTGGTCCATCAGTACTACCACGGCAAAACCCTTAGACTGCCTCAACCTGGCTACAATAATAGCCTCCTAACTGACATCCTCACCTTCTATCTTCCCCTCTTCAACCCCTGCTATATACATCATTTTCAGAATTAAATTCCCAAAGGGTAAAAAGTATACCCAACATTTAGTTTACTATGTACCAAGCATTACTCTAAGCACTCCATATACATTACTTATCTGATCCTCGCAATAACTCCATGAGATAAGTGCTAGTCATCATTCCCATTATATAGATGAGGGGACTGAGGCACAGAGAGGTTAATCTGCCAGGAAATGACAGAGCCAGACTTCAGAATATCCACTCCTACTCCTAAGTCAAGAGCAGCAATGACCACACCATTCTCCCTCTCTTCTCTTTTAGGAGCTTCTCACTACCTGTCCCACCACAAATCCTAACTCCTTAGTTCCTGTGCCTTCAAAAATCTGTACTGTCCCACCTCCCTACCCTGTTACCTCTGCCCTCATATTCCAGCACAAAGCACCACCCAGCCTGGACAGCTTTGTTCACGGTGTACCATCTATCACCCCATTTCTACTTGCTTCTACCCCTCCCTCCCTACTCACTCCCATCCCAACCTAAAATCAGTCTTTATACTTTTTGAACTCACCTTAGGAAAGCAGATTGTTATAGCAGCAATTGCATAGTCCTGGAAAATGCTGGGTTAATATGCTAACTCATATTATGGGCTCTGAGCCTTGAGAAAACAAACTGACCTCTCTGAGTATCAGTTTCCTTGTCTGTAAAAAGGGGGTGATGATAACAGTACCTACTTTACTTATAAGAGTTGTTGTAATGATTAAAAGAAGTAATTTGGGAAAGTCACTAGGACTACAATCAAGGTTGCCTTTCTTCCCCTTGTCTTCCTTCCTTCACAGCATATACCACCTCTCCCTGACATTGTAGCCATGCAGGTCCTTGGGAAACTATAAGTTACTTAAAGGCAGGCATTACCTGTCAGTCTCCAAATTCCCCTACACACCTTGCCAAGTGACAGACATTGTTGGTGCTCAATATGTGTATGACTAAGTGTATGAATCAATTTAAATGCTTGACCATTGTCAGGATGTTATAGCGGTGATTCACTTAACAGAAAGGGCACACTGATGACATCTGAGTTCCTTTTAAACTTGAGTGTAGAGCTCAAATAACCTGCTTCCTAGAGAGAATTTGTGCAAAACATAGAATTCCTTCCCTGTCGTACACTCACTGCTACCAATGATATCAGCTTTAGGTTACACTGCCTCTTCAACTCTGTGTCGAGCCCACTCACAGTTTTCTCCTCCAGATAATTTTTTCCAGGGATCTGGCATTTCCAGTCCACACCTGGAAGCACAACTTCTCTGGTAGCCCCAAAGCACAAGTGCCACTGGTGGAAAAGTCAAACTAGCAAATAGAAATGTCACTCAATCATTTCTCGGTACTTTCCTTCCATTGGCCTTCCCACCATATATAATGAGAAATTCTCTTTGCTCAAATATTGTTTGAATTTCAAATATGCAATTTCCTCGAGGGGACCAGATGAAAAAAGAAATCTGGTTTGCGACATAAGACCTCTATGCAGAAGTTGCATTGAGCAAACACCGAAACTAAATTTTTATTGAGCTCCTTGAAATGACAGAAGCACATCAAGGCAACCAGGCTTCCTCCCCACTGTGGTGTGCTTGAATTATTTTAAGTCAACACCAAGCAAGCACCCCCGTAAGGGGTGAGGTAAAAGGAAAGGATTTAAAACACAGGAGCAAAATGACAGATCTGCTCTTGGTGTCTAACCCATTCCTGCAATGGCCCCAGTACGTGCCTTCCTATGAGCTTCTCTGTGTAGGCGCTGGCTGTCCACATCTGGGGTTCTTAATCTTGGGGGCATGTCTAAGAGGCCCTGGGATATTAATTCTCAATCCTGGTTGCATCAGAATCTCCAAGCGTTTTAGAAAAAAGCACCAATGCCCAGACCCACTATAGTCTGATTAAGTCAGAGGCTGTGTATTAAGGCCCAGGCCTCTGTAATTTTATAGAAGCTTCTAGGTGATTTAAATGTGCAGTCAAGGTGAGATGTACACATACATATTGAGGGCATGACCTCCTTGAAATGGCAGATAAATTTTTGTATGTCATAACTTTCAGACAATTCTTTAAAATACCTATAACTTCAAACAGGTTTTAATAATAGGTCTACAGCTTGATGTCTCAGGTTCCATCCAGCCGGAAAAAGATATGCACTAAAGACATTGTTGTTAAAGGTTAGTCACTAATGGGCAATCAAAAGCCCAGTCTGGTCTCTGGTTCCTTGAGGAATGACTCTGTTGATCAAGATTCCACAGGGTAAGAGCTGTCAATGAGGGGCCCAGGCCATTGATGGGGGGTGGGAGGGCCCGAGGATAGGAAGTAAAAGATCCACTGAATAATGGAGATATTCTTGCAGGAAAAATGTAGGCATTCAGTGTAACTTGAAGCAGCACTGCCTATGGCTCAGCTGACAGATGTGCCCAGCTTGGTCTCTGCATCTAGACATCAGAAGCCAAGTCCATAGAGAGGGCAAATGCTCAGGACCTAACTGGTCAGGGAACTCCATGAAACTGTCCTGAGAACCAGCTCGTAGGTGTGTGTTGGGGGCTGGAGGGAGACAGGTATGGGTGACGTCAGTTCCAAGCCCCCGAACATCATTCACAAGACTACAGAGGCCCCTTGGAGCCTTCAGCACCATCAGAATGTGACTTCAATAAATACAGGGGTGGTGAGTTAAGGCTTGTACAACTATGTAAACAAGGCTGCAAAGGCGAGCGGGATGAAGAAGGCAAGTGCTGTGGTCGCCACCTTCTTGGCAGCCCTCTTCCAGGCACTGGAGCCTATTCTGCAATGGACATCATTTGCCAGCTCCCTCCTTCTGCCCCCCAGGGTCTGGTTGGATCTCAGAGTTTGGGCTCTGCCAGGGATAGCTAGGTCTGCTTGTAGCATTACCATTGCCAAAAGGCAAGAGGGACAGTTTTAGAGCTTCCCAGCCCCAAGTCAGCTGTGTAAGTGCTCAGCCCTACTCATGAAAGGGCCCCCTCTTCCTCTCTTTTCAGCTCTGCACTCCAATTTATCCTCCCTTTTGATAACCAACTCCAAATATGTTCAGCTAGGCCCAGCTATCAGCACACAAAGGTGTGTGCTCTTGGGGCTGAATGCAGCACTTCACTCTTGGGGGGATTTCTATAGAAGGCAAAGCCCACCAAACAAGCTATTACACTTAAATTAGACAGTGCCTGAGGTGATGGCAAGGAGACCAGCATTAATGACTCAGCTAGCAGCATCAGGCTCTTCTGTTTTAAAGCTCTACCATAGCACAAGACAGCAACTTGCTGCCCTCCCCAGGCTCTGAGCCATACCCCTCATGCCCTGCTCCCAGACTAGAAAGTTGACCCTCTGTGTCTGCTGCTTCTCTTGAGCCTGAGGGTTGAGTTCCCTAAATTTCACATGGACTGACTCCACAGTCAATCAGCAGCAAAGCCAGAATGAGAATCTCTGTCTCTGGCCTCATTCAAGTCATATAAGAGCTACTATAAATTTTCCCTGGCCAGGTGGCTCCAGTTGGTTGAAACATCATCCAATACAACAAAAGGCTACAGGTTCAATTCCTGGTCAGGGCACATACCTAGGTTGTGAGTTGGATCCCTGATTGGGGCACATACAAGAAGCAACTGATAATGTTCCTCTCTCCCATCCATGTTTCTTCATTTGTATAGGTCATTCAACTACTCATGGAGTGCCTGTCATAAACCAGGCAGTCTTCAGGGTGCTGAATATAAAACCGTAAACATAATATGATCCTACCCACCAGAAGATTATATTCTAGTAGAAGATTCAAAATGGTCAACAGGCAATTGCAATACAGAGTGTTAAGGGGTAGCACAGGGGAAGTAAAGGGTGCCACGGGAGTCCACAGGAGGAATCCCTAATCCAGACTTCAGGCTCTGAGAAGAGAAACTTTGTCTCAGGTGAAACAGAAGGTATCCTGTGAAGGGAGGTAGAAATGAGGGGCACAGGTTTGGGTAGAGAGACTTTTAGGAGGATTTATAATTGAATGTGCAAAGATAACTGAGGAATGCAAAGGTGAATGAGGGCAAAATACATTTAAGGAAATGAAGAAAATATCAGCATGTCAGGAAAACTGGGGATAATGAGGTGAAGATAAGGTGGTGTAAAGAGAAAGACAAATGGTTGGGAGATGTGAGACTGGAGAAATAGGCACAAGTCATAGCATGAATTACACGGTAAGAAAAGAATCTGAAGTGTACCCTGAGAAGTAAAGGAATGGGATGATCCACTGGCATGACAGAGATCACAGGTTGTATTCAGGAAAATGGATAAGAGGGGAGCAAGGTGGGCAGCAGAGAGACCAGTTGGCAGGACAACCCTAGGCTAGCATTTGTTTCCTGTTCCATCTGAACATATTGTATGGTCTGATCTTGAGTCAGCAAATGGGGCCCACCATTAAGATAACTCATGCAAAGGGGAATAAGCTGAATAAGTTGCAAAAGAGAGCTGTGGCCCCCAGGAAGAGAGAAATCAAACAACGGGCCTTTTGGATCATTACCCAACAAGCCTGGAGCACAGGATAGTGGGAGCAAGTTCTCCAGCAATCAGATGTGTGACCTTGGCAACTTCCATTTCCCCATCTGTACAGGGAGGACATTTACTAAGTAATTGGTAAATTGCCTTGCAGTTCTCCCATTCCATGGTTCTATTACTTGGAATACATATCATACATTTTTATCCTAAGATGCATTCCTTACTTTGCACTAGATGTTTACAAAAACAAGACAAAATGGTTTGCCTTTTAGAAGAGGGACGATACAACTCATCAAAATTAAGTGCCTTGCACAGTAATCACACACATTTCCTCTTCTGGGTTTCTCATCAAGAAAGGCCCAGTTTTGACACGGGCCAGGAAAAGTTGGTTGGAAACAAGCATCCTGAGCTCTCCTGGCCATTTCTTGCAACCTGTGCATAGACCTACGGTTTTCAGGAAACCCTCTTTCCCAGGTCCTTTGCAAACCACAATATTATTTCCTTGTCCAATAGCTCTCTGGCAGCTGTAAAGGTAGAGGCCAAAGCTTCAAGGATTTGGGTCAAGTGAACAAAAAGAAATTCAGGTTAGGAGACAAAAAAGTCACCTCAGAGCTGTTTTTGCCTGGAAAGTGCTCTCAATCTTGTAGCTTTAGGACATAAGCAGCATAGCATCCAGAGGCGCACAGCTGCATGGAACAATTCAAAAATTGCTTTGTTGGACTACAACGTGCCAATTTTTCAAATCTAGAGCCATTTTCACTATTACAGTCTATGCAGCCTAAGCTGGGAGAATTTACTTCTGGGAGGGAAAATTGATTCCAAGGTTACCATTAAACCCCATTAGCACAGCACGCTCTATTCCAAAACTATTCTTGGGAACTAAGGTGGCCAAAGGAAACTATAGAGGCCCATGATGAGGTTGGTGTCCAACATCACAGGTGTTAACAGCCAAAGTCCATTAGCCCACATCTCAGAAGGGCAAGAGAGTGCATGAGGTGGAAAACAGCAGGGAGAAGGGGTAAATGCAAGGATTTGGGCATATGTTCCCCAGGAGTTCTGAGGCTTTGGAAGTTGCCTGCATACCTCACTTCATTTGGGTGGATTGAAAACTTGCATAAGCTGAATAACAGGAACTACAGCTAACACTGCACAAACCAATTTTATTTTTACCTGTAGCCTCACCTTTGACTGCCCTTCCTAATAAGGGCTGGAGCCTGAAAGAGGAGTATTCTCCAGGAGCTGGCTTGGAGGTGTGCATCCCATCCCCATTCCTGGTACCCAACTGTTCAAGGCCTGGCTTTGCGGATACACTTATTTGAGATAGGGAAGCTGTGTCTGCCAGAGATGTTCTATATGGAAAATCACTCCAAGCCATTCTCACCACAGTCGCAAGCCACAGCCTTGATCCTGGGGTGTACTGTGATCCCTATCTTCCCAAACAGAGCAAAGACCACCCAGCCCAGCAGAGAAGATAGTGGTGACAGTGGCTGCTACAAAACAAGGAAAGACAAATAATGTGAACAAAGGGGAACAGTGGACAACTGAGAAGAGCTGAACAGCCATTGATCCCTCAAGAACTTTTATTTCACATGCTGATCTCTGGATCCAGCAAGCCTAAATCTGAATTCTGGTTCTACTGCACCCTGTATTTGTTGTACACACAGATACACAGAATGCACTTGATAAAGTGGCAAAATTTTAGTAAAATAAACAACATACCACAAAGATGTTATATTTTGAAATAAATTTATTCTTACATGTAAATACATAAACATAGTCTTTATTATTTTTATTATTCAAAAGTCTCCATTTTCCCTGGCTGTTGGCACAGTGAATAAGGTGCCAGCTGCAAACCCAAAAGTCACTGGTTTGATATCCCCAGCCAGGGCACATAATCAAGTTGCAAGTCAGGTCTCCAGCCAGATCCATAGCAGGAGGCAGTTGAAAGGCAACCATACATTGATGTCTCTTTCCTCTCTGCCTCTCTCCCTACGCATCTCTCTAAAAATAATAAATACATAAATAATTTTTTAAAAGTCTCCATTTGCTGCAATAATAGACTCAATTCAACTTTGGAGTCTTGAGCACACTTTAATTAACTTTTCTTTATCCATGGACATCATCATGTTTTCAATTTTAGCTTTAACGGCCTCTTATTGGAATGAGGTTGTTTATGAACTTCTCTCTCACAAATGCTCCATGCATAATAGTCTAAAGGATTTGCATCTGGTGAACTAGGTGGCCAGATTTCCTTTGACCAGAATTCAGAAGCATTGACACTGAGATGTTCTTGCACCTTTCTGGCATTAGGTACTGGTGCACCATCTTGTTGGAAGATAAAATGATGTCCATTTGCGACTTGCTTCATCCATGCTACAACTACTTCTCTCAAAACATCAAAGTACGCCAGTGGGCAGAGGGGAGGGGGAAGGTGGAAGGGGAGAAAAGGAGGCAAAGAAAGGGAGCAGTTTAGTCAAGGAACTAGTATGGAAGATCCATGGACATGGACAACAAGTGGGACTGACTTTAGGGGAGAGTTGGAGGGTGGGGCAGGGGACAGAGGGAAGGAAAAAGGAGATGGATGTAATAAAACAACAATAAAATTAAATTTAAAAAAATCCAAAAACATCAAGGTAAATGTCAGTAGTCACCTTCAAGCCTTGTAGGAAAAAATGCTGGGTCATGATATCTCTTTCATTGCTGACAACACCGAACAGCATCACTGTAGCAGGAAAATTCATTTTCATGACAATTGGGACTTCATTAAGATTCTCGCAGAACCACCTGTTGTTTCTTCTGTTGACTGTTTGGTCCTGCTGAGAATTTTTTTCATCAGAGAAGAAAATCAGAGGGTTTTTCCCTTTGGGATTTTTCCATTTTGTTAGCAGTTTCCTTGCTTTTTCAAAGCACCTTTCCTTTGCCTGCTGTGTCATAAACTGGCCTCTTCTAAGAACATATGATCTCTATTTGATCTCTTCAGCAATAATCTTGGGGCTTGTTGCATCTGGCATCTGCAGTTCTCTTGCTATGGAGCACATTGACTTTCCTGGCTCTTCATTGATGATCTCCTGAATTCTGTGTATAATATCTGGACTTGTGCAATCCTCATGTACCTTATATGTTTTCCTCATTGGTGTGGTGACATCAGGATCAGCATAATACACCTTCTTCACATTGTCAATTGTATGTAAAGGGATGTTATTGAAGTCTGCAATTCCCTTGGCAGTTGGCCCTGCATGCAGTCCAGAAATTATGGTGGCTCTAACATTGTATTTCTTGGACATGATGGTTGCTCTCAGAATTTAATATTTTCTATCTGAAACAATGATGTTAAATCATAACCTTAGGAACAGTTTTTCAAAAGTAATAAGAAGCATGTGAAATAAGGAGAGACAATGTTATTGCCAATATATTGCATGCACCTGTTTATATCGTACATATAACTGAGGAGACCCACCATCCATTTTAAAATGTCTTTCTTTTGTTCATAGAATGACACAGCTTCATTCTTCTTGCAAGAGTTTGCTTCAGTGTCTGAGGACTGTGGCTGCATGTGGATTACTAACTCTGAACTTCAAAAGTTTCTTTCTCCCTATCCCTATCTGTCCTCTAGCACCACCATTCCTCCTTCACCATTGCTCTCTAGGGATGCCATCTACCCCTGATCTCCTTGGACAGCCCAGGAGAGCACTGCAATGGAAGGCCTCCTCTTCCTCTGGCAGAGTTACTGGAGAGAGGAAAGCAATATAACCTGTCTTCCTTCGTTCCAGAAACACATAGAGCATCTTCTATGTTCTGGACCCTGTGTTGGTCACTGGGGCTACAAGATGAGCAAGGCTCAGTCCAGTCCCTACCCTCTAGAGGCACTGAAGGGAGGCAGCTGGTTACAACCAGATCAGGAGGAGGCCAGACCAGGGGTGGTGGGTGGGGGGACATGGTAGTGAGCTGGGGGCCAAAGGAGGGCACTCCCAGAGGTGGGCAAGGACAGTGGCTGCTTTTATTCCCTGCAATCCCTGGGTAGTTGCCCTCTCCGAGTCATCAGGTTATTGGTGAGGGAGGGGAGGAAGAGTGCGAAGACTAAGTGCTGACGGGATGTCCCTGTCAACACAATGTTCCGCCTGGCCAGGCCTTCATATAGTATAAAGATATTTAATGAATTAGTTAATTAATGAGAGGAGTTTGATTGATAGATCATATGGCGCTCGCAGCAGGGTGAGTCTGACCCTCGGTATCGCTGCCTCGGCTGCAGTCGGTCCCCTTCATTGGTCGGGAGAGTGCGGTCGCTTCAGCAATTTGCATGCATTTAATGTAGCTCTTTAATAGGATGTAATGTTAGCAAAAGCCAAAAGCGCAGCAGCTGTAACTTAAAAGACAGCCCCATTACTGCAAGCCTTATAATTAGGGTAAGAGGGAGACTTGGTCTGCCATATGTTAAACTCTTTTGAGGTTAATAGCTCTGTAAGATTTTTGCAATTTAAAAAAATTACATTTGAAGGATGATGACAAGGCTCATCAATGAGGTGCCGCTCCACCGGAGGAAATGAACAGGAGGATTCCCGGGCCCCTAAGGCCCTCTGCCCAGGGGACAGGGTGAGGTGGCCCCTCTCCAGCCACAAGTCACTCCAGTCCCCACCAGTTTTTCCTTCCCACCCAGTCCTATTAGCGCACCGATGCCATCTCAGCAAAGCTGAGCTGATGCTCGCCCCACCTGCTCCTGCACAGCACCCCCCACCCCCACACCCTCGCCTGCTTCCTCTGATCAAGGGACCAACCTCGGTGGCGGTGGCGGTGGGGGTGTGTGGGGGTGGGCGGCGGGTGCGCCAGGCGCAGTCAGAGGAGAGAAGAAGCGCTTAGTGTGCTTACCTTGCAAAGTCCCAGGCCGCTCCAGAACAATTACAGGTTCCCGCAGGATACCTAGTACTAACTGCACAACCAGGCCCAAACTGCGGAACACGTAGTAGGCTCTGCCTGGGGGGGAGACGAAATCGCGGGGAATTTTCACAAGGCCTTAGGGGTAATTGCCCCCTTCGTGCCAAAGCCCAGGTGACAAAGAATGGAGGGGGGCGGGGCGAATGCGGTGCCCCGCCCTAACCCCAGGCGGGGGAACACTAAGCGCTGCCCCGCTGTACCCCAGGGGCTGAGTCCCACATGAGCCCTGCCGCACCCTTCCAGCCTCTGGTGTCTTTCCCAGTGGCCCTTGTAGCAGCCCCAGATACAGACTTGGGGGCAGTCAGGGGGAGTCTCTACAAAGACCGCAGACAGTCCCTAAGGACCTCTGTGGCCTCATCCCGCAGGATGCGTCTGGCTGTGTTCTGCTGGAGCTGAGAATTTGGCAGATTCCCTTCCCCAGGAGTCCTGCCTCCAGTACTCCCCCACCCCGCTCACTTCTTCAAGGAGCTTGTGGGTGTCGGACCAAATTTCTGATTACACTCCAGACAAAACAACAACAAGGGGTGGGGGCGGGGAGAAGATAAAATCCCGCTTATTATTTTTACAGGAGGCTTTTGATAAAAGGAAATTGCAGGAGTGATAAAAATTACTGCTAATTGCACAATTATCTGATTAGCTCTCTTACCCAAAATACATGAGATCCTTTCCCCCTCCCACCCTCTTAAAGAATTCTCTCTCAAGAGTAAGAAATAGATCTCTCTGGCCAAAACCTGGAAAGAATATGAAGAAAGGGGTTATGTGACTCAAGGTAGTAAAAGCAAGATTCAGGGAGGCAAATGCAGGTCCACAGAAAGATTTATTTTTAAATAAAGTCTAGGATAGGATAGGGGAGAAACAGGAGAGAAGTGCAGAAGATAACAAGAATGCATATTCTCATATTACATATGAGAGCTAACAAGACCTAAGAGAGGTTAAGTCATTTGTCCAAGACGTTAGATGGAAGTGGGGGTGGGGGTAAATATAGGCTGTCAGTGGGAGAAGACGGGAGCTCTTCAAACCCTCTTTTGGGCAGAGATGACAGTGGCTCTGTGAGGGAAGCAGAAAACCTTTGTTTGTATTATAAATCTTGATTTGAAATGCTACTTATTGGCAGCTGCTAAAAGTGAACAAAACTGTTACAGCTAACTTTTGTTAGTGCTTTATGGTTTATAAAGCATTTTCACATCTGCTTTCTCACATAATTCTCTCACCTTCCCTGTTCTATTGGAATTCCCATTTTCGAATAAGGTAACCAAGACTCAGAGGATGTAAAGAACTCCTCAGAGGTCTCACAGGTTGTCATTGGAACACCTAGGGCTCCAGGCCCAGCATTTTCACACTGTATCTCCTAGCATTCTGGCGGGGCTTGAGTGATTTCTCTGCATGGGACCGAGGACATGTAAGTTAGGTGCTGAAACTAGTTTTTATTATCTTCTTTACACTCATTATTTTTTCAAGTCAACAGACACTCTCTCTGCCTGGATCTAACCCAGCCACCTGAAGCTATTTTCCCATGGGAAAGGACTTCACTTGGTACACCAGCCTGAAATGTCACTTTCAAGTCACCAGTAATGCTTCAACTCCTTGATGGAAAAAAACACTGGCAGGCCCTGGATGAAGAGTCCACTTTCTGACCCCCACCCCGAACCTTCTCAACCAGCGGGTACAAGGACTGAGACCCGCACCTTGTTCTTCATCTTCTCTGCTGCCATAGCTGAGGAGCAAGGAGGTTCAGAGGTTCCATCCACAAGAACCTTGGCAGTGTCATGCAGAGTTGACAGCCACTGCAACTTCACAGAGACTCTTTGGCAGTCAAGGTCACTCCTCCATAATTGCTACATCTCCACCATTGTCCACCAGCTCCCCCACACAGCACTGATGGCTGCTTCAGAATTACCATGCAGATCAATAGCAGAGCAATTATAGGCCTTGCAAACAGCCAGCTGGGCCTCACTCTAGTG
This sequence comes from Noctilio leporinus, assembly GCA_004026585.1. NCBI lineage: Eukaryota > Metazoa > Chordata > Mammalia > Chiroptera > Noctilionidae > Noctilio > Noctilio leporinus. Next base: position 40,116 of record PVIW01006055.1, on the reverse strand, counting down.
GAGTGTGGGGATGCATGCAGGAACATAGGCTCCCTTCATTAGGGAAGCCGGCATCCATGTGAGACCAGAGTAAACCAGGCTGGAGACCCCCAGGACTGAGGGTTGGGAGGCCTATGGAGGCAAGACTTTAAACTGAAGATGAATAAGGGAAAGAAAGGGTAAATGGGCCCAATAAGGCCTCTCAGAGAAAGAGCTGCTGACCCGGGGCCTGTCTACCCATCCAACCACCTCCCAGCATCCTCTCTCCATACATACAGCCCACTTAAGAGATTAATGATAAGTAAACAAACTGATTTTTCCCATCAACTATACCTTGGTAGAAGGTTTTGTAGGCTGAAGGGGTTACTCCTCACAGGAGCAAGTTATCTAAAGTCAGAGCAGGCCAAGCACTCATGCTTCAGGCCGCCTCCTAATGCAGGCCCTCCTGCCAGAGGCCCCAGGCTATAGGAAAGGCCCTTTTCTTAAGTCCACGCCTTTCATTTATTCATCAAACATGGCCCCTGTGATACAGATGCTGAGAATTCAGGATGAGTTGGACTTACGCTTCTAGGAGTTTACAGTCTTGTGGGAAAGATGGACATAGGCCCTCTGGACTTGAAGAATTTTACATATCTCAAAGTTCAACACCCCCCAAATTATAGAGAAGAGGAAATAGAGATTGAGAGTGGAATGCCTTGAACAAGGTTTCCCAGCATGCTACTGGTGGAATCAAGGCTAGAATGCAGTGACCTAACTCCGAGGCCAGTACCCTTCCCAGCACCAAGCAGAATTAGTGGGAGCTGCCTCTGTCACCTAGCCTGTCTTGCTTTCCTCAGCCTTGGACACCTTCTTCACCTGCTTCTTTACTCTAGATTAAGATGCTCTTCAATCCCTCCTGCACAACCAAAGGTCTAGTGTCCTGTTTTTACCCAACAGAGTAATTGATAACATTTAAATTACTCAATTTAAAAAGAAACTTCCTTAACAGCACCTATTCTCAGGCAAGACAACCTTGGTCAGGACAGGACATAGGAAGATTAGGGACAGGAGAACAGGGGTACATAAGTCAGGAAGGGAGATGATGGACCACAGCAGGGATATTTCATTTCTCTGGTCAACTTGAGGGAAATACATTTCATATTCCGCTCTGTTTTTCAGTAAGGATAGGGTCGGGTAGTCTTTGCTAGTCTTTTTCCATGTCAGACAAACTCCTGCCTCATGGCCCTTTGATGGCTGTTCTCTCTATCTAGATTTTCCTAGATATCAGCATTGCTGTCACACTTTTTTACCTCCTTTGACCCAATAGCACCATATCAGTGGAGATCTACCCTGACCTCAGCTCCCTGCTTCAAACTATAATACCTTTCTCCTAGTACTCATCATCCCCTCACCCTGCTGTCTGGTTCTCTATAAAACATAACAATATCTAGATTATTTAATAACTTATTTATCCAACATGGTTGCATGTGTTTCACTTCTGCTACCACTAGAAAGCAAACTTCAAGCAGGCAAGGGATTTGTGCATTCTGATCACAGTAAATAGAGCACTGCTTAGCAGGATTAGATGCTCAGTAAATAATGGGTAAAGGAACAAATTAAGTAATGAATCAACAAGCTTCCAATATGAGAGTTGGGAAAGATAGTGAAGGTAAACTAATCCCAAATCCTTAATTTGTAGGGAAGGAAAAGAGAAGTCAAGCTAAGAGATGTTTATGTGGAGGAGGTGGTTTGAGCTAGGACTTCTCTTTTCCTCTCCTTGAACTATTTCACTTTGTGCATTAGTCTATTCACACATTCACCTATTCATTCAGAATATATTTATTGGATACTTAATGACTTGCAAAAAAGTAATATTTAACATATATCGAACACTTTGTTGGGGACATCTTGCTAAGCACTCTACCATCACTATTTTATTTGAACAACAGCCTAAGTTGTGTACTAGAATTATCCCCATTTTACAGATGACAAAATTAAAGCTCAGAAGATGGAGGAGGTGAGGTATACCAAGGTTTTTTTTGTCTCCAAACTTTTGTATTGCACCAATACATCTTTTTCTCCCCTCTCTTTCTCTTTTTGTTCCTGGCTCTTGGGCCAGACCAAATGGCCCCACTAGCAAAAGTGGCAGGAGAGTCAGGCAAGGTCACCCAGAGCTGAAGCCTTTTAGAGGCAGCACAATCTTGCTGCTCCAAATACCTCCATGAAGCCATCTCTCCATCCCATCTGCTCTCCTTCTCTGGGCCCATACTCAGAGTCCCAAATACAGATGCTGGTATGATTCACCATACCAAAATCAGTTTCTGGGAAGGAAAGAGGGCTCATAAAACCTTACAACAGTTTTATAACATATTCTTAGCTTTTATAGGCATACTGGGCAGCTAAGGCTGGCAAACAGCAAAGTGTCTTAGACAGATGGGCGGGCCCCAGGACCCAGAATTGGTGAGAACAGCTACAATGTTTTTGTTAAGACAGCACCATCTTTTAGCTATGTGAATGGGAAAGGCAATGCAAGATACAAACATTTATTTCTTCAGATCTTTATAGTTTAAACAGCACTTTTATGTTTAATACCCACCAGGTAAAATAGGTATCATTTCAAATTGACAGATGAGGAGCCCTGCACAGAAGGGTTATGTCCACTAAGGGGTGGGAGAGCCAGGACTTACACTCCAGCTTTCCTTCTGAATTCAGATCTTATGCTCTGTTCCCAGGTTCCCTGGCATGGCACCAACCTTCAATGACCTCTGCTACTTCTGCTCAGAGACACAGGTCTCTGGACATGCGGTCTCAGTCCAGGCTCCATCACCAGGATACCTGGAGTAAATTCCTGCTACCAACACCCAAAGGGTATGGATTTCTCAGCCATATCTGTGCCCCTGGAGCCCTAGCACAACTCTTTCACCTCCCTTCATACATTTCTCTTTTCTACTCAGCAAGTGCCCCCATCCTGTCATTTGTAGGGCATAGCTCATATTAGGACAAGGAGAGGGGACTCAGAGTGATGACAATGCCTCACAGACATGATCACCTACACTCTCTTATTCATTTGTGTCATTCCTAAATTTATAATGAAAAATAAGCAAAATGGGTGTTGTCATGCCTCTTTCATAGGTAAGAAAATGGGTTCAGAGAAGTCTCCCAGCTTACACAGTTGATGACCCAGAGAACCAGGATCTGGATCAGCTGTTCTGACTCAAGTCCTGATCTCCTCTCCTCTCCAGAGGAAAGGTGGAGAGAGTCCCAGGCTTCTCCAGGAAGGCAACGTTTCAAGTTCATTGGGTATACTGCTTTTTCCTTAGCTGAAAGCTAGAGATGATTCTCTTAGCTACAATAGTTCAGCCCAAAGAGTCGGGGCATTTTTGAGCTTGTGGTTTTTTGAACACGTAGCTGGGTAGAATTTCTTAGTCATCAAATCTCAGCACCAGCCCCCACTGAACACAGGTGGTACCTCTAACATCTCACATGGACTAAAGCTAGAGATGCAGTTAATTTCCTTATGCCAGGGATCCTGCATCTTGGATCACCAAGGGGAAGAGGCGTAATAACCTTGAAAAACATTTTTGTCCAATATCCAGCCTCCTGCAATAGTCTGCCATCTCATGCAGGAGAAAATCTAGCATGGTTTCAAATCTTCTTTCCCTGAAAGTTTCCAATGAGACCTTTCTGGGCTTGCCTCCTTTATAGCACCCCGAAGCCTCGTCTCTCTCCTGCCTTCCCCTTGACCACCCTCATGCTCCAGTCATTGGCACTGCCTGTACCCATGCTGTCCCCCATACCTGTGCTGCTCCCCCATTTCAAATGCCCTTCCAGGTTTGCTAGCCTGCCAATCACTTATTGATCTGTCATGAGACAGTTCAAATGTTGTCTCCTCTGTGAAGTCTTTCCTGATACACAGCCCGGACTCTCCCATTAGAGAAATCAAAAGCCTCTCCTCTATAAGCCCTCACTGTGCCCTAATTAAAGAACTAACTCCCTGCCAGGTCTGTGATCACTGGAAGGGCAGGGACACTGTTGGACTTCTCTTGTCATTGACTAGGCTTATGAAGATCCTGGTACACTCTGTATGTTCCACATGTGCATTCTGACTACATAACACATGCATGGATGTGCAATTGGCTTCATGCATGTGGAAAAAGAAGACAACTACATCCTTATGGAGCTACACTTGATCTTAGCCAAAAAAGCTAATAAGCAATCCTTTATAGAGCTTAAAACCTCACCTGTTTGCCCATCAACAGATGAATAGAAAAATAAAATATGGCCTAGACACACAACAGAATGTAACTCAGCCTTAAAAGGGTCCAGAATTCTGACAGATGTAACAAATGCAGATGAATCTTGATGACGTTATGCTAAGTAAAATAAGGACAAATACTGTATGATTCCACTTGCATGGGGTGCTTAGAGTTGTCAATTCAGAGACAAAAAGCAGAATGGTGGCTGCCTAGGGCTAGGCTTAGGGGAGGGGTGATCAGATAGACTCCCTGGAAGGGACAACATTAGAGGGGAGCCCTCAGATATTCCATAACAGCCCTCTGTGGTAGTATAACAGTCTGCCTCTTCCCCACAACTACGGAAACTGGGGTCTAAGTCACTGCATGCCTGAGTGAGATTAAGCTCTACCTTACCCACTCTTCCCCAGTACAACCAGTGAAAAGTTGCGTCTGGCCTCTGTCTCACAGAATAGGTTTTAATAGGTATACATGTATACTCACATTTTTGTTCCTTGATTTGCACACCAGTAGAGCTGTTCACCAACTTGTAGGCTTTGCATTTCTGAAGGGCTACCTTGCTTTGCAGAACTCACACCTTTTGGCTCTAGAGAATGCTGGGAAACCAAGTGACAGTGGCTTCCTTGACCTGAACCCATGAACTCTTACCACACCCTCCTCATTATAACCTCCATAACCACTACAGTGGAGGCCAAGGTGCTGGCAGTTGGTGTGATGGAAACCAGATGAGCCTTCTATCCAGGAACATCATGGGGAGAGCTGGCATGAAGTTTGTCTTCTCCGCATAAGTCTTGAGTAGGAAGGACATTTAGGGATGGAACCTCAAATGCAGGCTGTTCATGCAATATGTTTCACACATGGAGCTCCTGCCAGATAAGCCTGACCCTGAAAATTCAAGTCAGCGTGGTACTAGAGGGCTTATTTATTGAGTACCTATTATTTGCACACTCTTCACAACATCCTTTGGAGCGTGCTGCAGTGCCTACAGTCTAGTAAGGCAGATGCCAGGGGCTCAAGTGACTGTAATACATGGCAGATACAAAGTGTCATGTGATGCATCTCAAGTGCTATAAGGGTTCAAAGGGCAAGCAAGATGTTCAAATCCTGGTGAGGTGTCCAGCCAAACCAACCTACAAACGCGAATAGTATGGGGGATTGCATTTCCAGGAGAGCTGAGATCAGACTGAATCAGTAACAGGAGCCAATATTTTTCTGGAATAGAGGAGGTTATGACCATAGACTGACTACTTATCCCCAGGCATTCAGTTAGGGCTGTCCCAAGCCTTGGAATGGAAAGGAAAGAACATACTGATGCTGCTTGTCACTTTGGAAAGTAAGATGTATAGGCTAGGCAGAAACAAAGTCAGACTTCAGGATCAGATCAGCCTGAGTCCAATCTTGGCTCTTCCACTGACTGTGTGTCCTTGGGTAAGTTATTTACCTCTCTGAGCCTTAGGTTCTCCAGCTGTAATATAAGAATTACAACACTTCCATCATAGATTGTTATAAAGATAAAATAGAGAGGTATATGGAAAGCCTTTAGCACAAACCCAGCATAGAGTAAGCACTTATTCAATCATAGTTGATATTATTATTAATGTATCTAGCTGGGTGCTCCTTTTGGACCATTGATTGATTTATTCAGTATCCAGATAGGCCATGTAGCCCTAGAAGTGTCCCAGAGCTGTTGGAAGATGACTTATTTCTAAGCTTGGGATATTGGTGAAGATGTCCTATGGTCCAGTGTTATCATCAGTACTTGATATAGTGTTGTCCTGAGGATGAAATGAGCTACCCTGTGTAAAGAGCATCTAGCAGTGCCTGGCACAGAGTGAGAGTGTGGTATACAAATGAAGAATACAAACTCTGGGCAAACTTTGGAATTTGAACACCAGCACTCCTATTTCTTGCGGTGTGACCCCGATTAAGCTGTTTAAGCTCTTGGATTTGGTTTCTTCATCTGTGAACTGAGGAGGGTGATAATGGTGCCCATCTCACAGAGTTACAGGGGGTCAATGATATAATAGATGCAGTGCATATAGAGAGGTCCAAGGCACTTGGTAAAGACTTTGTGAACGTTTGCTATCATTATTATGAAGTCCAGTATTTGCTATTTTTGTTATTTTTGCAAGAACATTGGATTTGAATTCAGAAAACCCAGTTTTGACTTCTGACCCCAACAATAAACAGACACCTAACAGTAAGTAGGCAAATGACTTAACATCTCTGAATCTGATAACCAGGGCAATAATGCCCACCCCAGTTACTGATAGGTTAACATGAGTGAAAGCACTAGGTAAACTGTTAAGAATAATAACATTATAATAGAACAGATGAAAAAATGAAGTAAAAATACAGTGTTAAATTGTTTTTTGTTTTTTGTTTCAATTCAAGGAAAATCTATATAAACATGGAGGCTTGTACAGCCATGGGAAACTTCTCAAAGGATAATTAGTGGAACCTAGGAGATGAAAGAGTGGGCTTGTGGACTTTTTATTTCAACCCCTTCTACACTATTTAAATTTTTTAAAAACAAGTATGTTTTACGTTTTCCTTGCATAACTTAAAACCAAAGCAATACTTTCCTAAACATTATGGATTATTAGTAGATTGCCTAGAACTTCAGCCACTTTGAGTTCTTATCCTGGCTCTAAAGTAGAAATGAACAAAACACAGTGGCTCCCTTTGCAAGCAGCCTAATAGTGCTCCTGTTCAGGAAAGTAGCAGCTTGGAATGAAATCAGGCATGCCCCAGGTGTTCAGGGAAGAAGGTGGTGCATAATTTCCTTTGTCATCCTTCAACTGCCTACATGTAATAATCATAATCATAATTAATAATAATAGGAATGAATGGGTCCCAGGCCTGTTCACTCATGGCCTCAGTTTTTCCATGTATACAATGGGATGGCCACTCCCTTTTCACCACCCAGCTTTACAATATAAAAAATAAAGAGAAGCACAAAACCATTTTTGGAAATAATTTGTTACCTCAAACCTAAAATCCATGAGCTTCTCGGCCTGTCTCAGACCTAGGCAGGGCTTCCACCCACAGCCTGAGGGAAAGGAAAAAAGACTATTGTTTTGCCCTGAGGCTCTCCACTGGTGTCCACAGTGTGTTTGACCTGCACATAGACTGAGTCGACTGGTCTCTCCCCTCCCATTCAGACTACCGGTAGAACCTACCCCATAAACAACGACCAGGAGTTCCAGGACCCTGGTTTGAGGACTGTTAAAGGAGCAAGCCCCAGAAAACTGATTACATCACTTCCCACCTAAACAAGCCACCCCTGCTGCTCCAGGAGATCAGATTGGTAAACTGACCTCAGCACCCAAGCCTCAGCATTGTTCCCCAACTTTACCCCATTCCTTCCCTCTCCTTGCTCAGTGACTCCCAGGAGCTGCCACGTTCTCAGAAGCCTTATCTCTCTCTGTCCCTCTCCCTTTCCATGGGCAATGGCTGCTTGGTATTCACACCATGTCACCCCTGCCTGTCTCCATTTGGAAAAGTCTTTTTGACCTCTCTGTAGCTCTCAGTTGCCTTTGTGGGGGAAGGGAGTGAAGGGGAAGGGAGAGAGAGACTGTCTCAGCATTTACCCAATTAGTGGTAATTAGAAGGCAGGGCCTGGGTACTCTCCTCACAGCTGCTCCGAAGGACAGAGCCTGTTGGAGAGTAGCCAGTAAATGTGTTTGGACACACTCTGTGAGAGCTCTGACTAGCCAACTCCTGTCCCACACGTACTTGTTTCCTTCCCCATGCGGTGAACATGCACATCCCCATAGCTGCTTCTCCCAGGGCTTATTTCTTGGGTTTGTCCTTGGTTCTCAGCCTTGGGCTGTCAATGAGGCCCTACCCCAGCTAAGCCCAGCTGGAGGCCTGGTTCCCATGGTAACCCAGCCTGGTAGGGAGAGCCAGAAGAGGGCTACTCTCAATAATGGGCATGCCGCCTTCCCAGGGTACCCACTGCTTTGGCTCCTAGTTACCCTCGAAGCACTGTGGTCTGACACAGGCACCCCTGCAAGACAGGGCAGCTGGGTCCTATTTGCATGTTCTTTGGTTGGGTTACAATTTCTCTCTACTCGTGTGAGCCCAGACAGCAGGTCTAGAACTGCAGTAGAACCTCAAATCTGATAGTGTTTCAAAAGGTCAGCACACCTCTCTCTCCACAGCAGTGGATTGCAGTAGGTGGAGTGGAACTGGAAAGTCATTTTTACTAGGAGCATGGCCCGGCCTGACCCCAACATTAGGTGCCAGCTGTTTGGTATTGTCCACCTCATCAATGGTTATTAATGATTCTGATTAACCTCTATGGCAATCCATTATCTCTATGCCAGGGAATATGCTATCAATTCCCATCTGTGCCAGATTACTTACAGTTAGTGGTTGGTACTTTTCCATGGTCTCACAACACATCTTAATCAGATGGTGAGTGGGTTTAATTAGCCAAAGTATAGGTTTTATTTTTTTATTCCTACAACTACTTAATCTAATGGAAGCCTATTATCTGTGGCTTTTTCTCATGCAAAATTGTTGCTGTTTTTAATTGGTGATGCATCAGGGGTTGCAGCTACAATATGGCAGCTGGAACAAGGCAAAGTTGCCTTTCCCCAGAATGAAGGTTGAAAAAATGAGTTGTCAGTGAGGCATCAGATTCCTTGTTTTCAGGGAGATTCAAGCTCCCATGTGGAAGCTGCCGGCTGCTGCCAAAAGAAAGGAAATGTGGTTCTCAGCTGGGTGACCCCTGGGCTTCACTGCTGCAAAATGCCCTCAGGAGCCCTGGAGCTGGATCCAAATCAGGAACAGCTGGGAAAGATAGCTGTTTGTCAATTGGACCAGATCATAAGCAACCCCAGGGCAGGGACAAGTCTTTTTCTTCTGCTGCCGCCTCCATTTCACAGGTCCTTGGGATAAGCTTATGATGCCCCCCTGTGCCCTCCAACTCATGCAGTGAATTGAACTCAGAGCTGAGACAGTGCAGGAAATCTAGACTCTTGAAGAGCAAATAATTTGTCTTGGATGTGAAGATGGACCCTGAAGTCCTTCCTACAGAGAAAGGGATTCACTTTCAGATTTGGACAGGGGCTCTCAGCCAATCTACATCCTGGCTGCTACTATTCAGAAATAAGGCCCTGATCTTTAGTGTGATAGATTGCCAAGGACCCAGTACCATTTAGGATGGATCTCCAATAACAACAACAACAAAAGTGTTCCATTAACCCAGATTGTAGAAGAGAGAAACAAAAGGCAGAATGATATATGGCCAAAAATAGAAATCCATCCATTTTCTACAGCCCTTGGGCTTCCTTGAAGTAAGCTGTCCTGAGGGCTTGGTAGAAGAATCTGGAAGTCAGCAAAGCTCCCAGATGACCCAGAATAGATGGATCCCAAGGGCTTTTTGGTCAATATTACGAATACCCCAGACCGAGCAGGACAGGGGACCCTATTCACCACAGAGAAGCTGAGATAATCATAGTCTTACTCTCTCTCACAGGCCCTCCCTGACTGACTCTAAGGCTGTACATCTCCCCTCCAGCTCTCTCCAGACCTGCTAGCTGCAGTCAAAGGAAATCTGCATAGCTAGGTTCAAAGACTTACTTCCCCTCCTGCTTGTCTCGTCCTGTTAAATAACGTGACACAGAAAGGAGAACATGGGAAGCAAAGTTTCTGGGGCTTTCTGGTTGAATTGTCTTTCCAGGAGAGTCTGAATTACTGGTGCAAAAGGCATAGACTTTTTCTCCCAGCCCACAGTATGGTGAGCTATTGTTGGTGGTAGCATTGGGTTTATTCCTTCCTTCCCATTTTGCGAAAATATTTGTACAGAGACTTCTGCGCCTGACCCACAGTCAGCAGCCAACAGGAGCCATGGATTCCTCCTGCAACGTTTTACAGGGTGACAGATCAGATAATGTACACTTAGCGAGTGCACAAATAATGTGAATCAGGGTTGGCATAGTGCAGTGAGGTGTAAAAAAAGCAATTTGAATTGTTCTAGGGAAACTCCAGGGCCTCTCTAACATGCTTGCTTGCCAGAATGCTGCCCTGTGCCCCTCCAGGGGACTAAGCCCCAGGCTCTGGCCGGAATAGCAACAAGGTTGCCCAGCACAGCTGGCCTAAAAGGGAGCTCCCCAAGAGATGGAAGAAGCTCTGCATCCATGCAGAAAAGGGACAGGGCATGAATGAGGGCCTAAAACAAAGCTCCAATTCAGACTGGGGGGTGGTTGGATCTTGTGATCTGCTGAGACTTCATCAGAAGGAGGGAGGGAAAGAGAGAGACTAAACTTTGTATCTGTGGGTATGGCCACTCAAAAGCAGGCAAGCTGACACTACACAATCTGCTTGAGAAGATCTATCCTTAGTCTTCCTGGACTGCCAGGAGTCATCGAGTCCATCCCCCTGCCTCCCCACAGAACTGTACCTCCTCTCCCACACAACAAATGGGCTTTGAATTTGTTTCAAAGGCTCTCCAAAGGAAGGAGATTTCACATCCTCTCTTAGTCACCTGTTCTAGTGTCTTACAACGCCCACCCTCTGGAAGTTTCTCAGCCTAACTCAATTCCTTCAGGCTTACACATTTTCATGAAGGTCTGGCCATGCTTGGTAAATTAATGGCATGCAAACCTGTGTGTGCCTAAGCAAAGACCTGGCCATAATGCCCTGTCCTCACTTTCCTGGTAAGAAGTGTGTATGTGAGCAGGTAACCTGCTAATCCCTTAGCACAGCCCCCTCTCCCTCTCACTGTTCTTTACAACCCTGCTTGCCCTGAGCCTAAAGCGGGCTCATCTTGCTCTCTTACTCTGCAAAGCCATACTACATTCTGACACTGCAAGTTGATGGCTGATCCTCCTCTCACGCTGTTCCTGTCAACCTCTGCCCTAAGAGCCCCTTCTTCCACCAAGCTGCTTCCATGAGGTTTCCTGTCCAGAGCAGGAGACAGGCTGTTTATCACTGTGACACCTGCTGGGCAGTCTTACCTTGCAAGCCACAGTCTCTGCAATCCACCCCCAGCTCTAAAAGTTGCTTCCCAGCTCTTGCAGGAACCAAGGCTATGCATACAGAAGATGGCCAATAAAATGGCTTGGATTTATTTTTCAATAACAAGCAGACATTGCCAACCTCCTCTATTAAGATCCTTAGTCAAGCCAAACCCCAAGCCTGAGTAAGACTCAGGAGACCTGGTCATAGGGGAAAGCAGTAGAAAATCTCTGAATTGCTTCAAATGAAAGCCGATTACAGGGAGTGAGGGAGTTTTCCGGTGGCTCGGGAAGCTGAAAGGTTTGGGGATAATAGGTAGCCAGGCTGTCGGTTGTCCACCTGCATTGCTGACCCCAGAGTGGTCAGGCAGGGAGCCCAGCACAGATTAAGAACCCAAACAATAGAGAAGATAGGACAGGCCTGGGGACAGGCAGCCTGCTAAGGGACTGGCTGAGGCCTCCAGATTTTTTCCCAGGAAATCTGGGGACACATTTCTGTGTTGTCTTTGCATAAATTTGTGTGCTAATTTGCATAGATTTGCATTTTGCCTTCAAAGCACCCGAACTCCCTGAATATAAAATAAAATGCAATTAATTAATTAATTGGTATGATGGATGGCAAATGCAGCCACACTAAAATTATAAGATCCATGAGGGACCCTGATCAAGGGACAGATTTTTCAGCTTGTCCCCCTAAGCCAGGATGGATCTGGGTATATGGTGCAGCTTCTTCTGGAGTCGTCTATCTTCTCCACCAACAGTAGGTTCTTGGGAAGCGGCACGTACAGAACTCTTTGATCCCTATATCCCTGGGCTTGAGCAAAGGGTTTGCCACACATGAGACTATTAATAAGTGTTTGTGGAATACACAAACCAATAGCTAAGTGAATGACTGGCTCCTTTATAAACTTGTGAGCAGATGATGGCATCAGAAAGAACTGACATTCAACCCTCCAAGGAAGCAACTAGAGAAGGATCAGAGGCCTTGGGAGGGAACTCGAAAAAAGAGTTCTTCACAGGCCTGCTGACCAGGGACCTGGTTCCATGCAAACACTTTGAGAGTAAGTCTAGAGTAAGTCCAGAGCTCTGGGGTTGTCTCAGACCAGAGGCAGTGGCTCTTGAACCTGAGCAGATATGGGCGGAAATTTGGACCATATGATAGCAGGAGCAAGAGGATGAAGTAAAGGCTATGGGGTCTGCTGTCAGTCTGCCCAAAGTATGAGGCTATATGTCCTTTTTAACCTGAAAGAACCAAAGGAGGGAGGGTACCCTACCCAACTTTAAGCTGTTCCTAGCACAGAGCCTTGCAGAGAAGAGTCTCAGCAAATTCTTGTTTAAGTACATTATACAGAAGACCCCAAAATATTGGTTTATCCATTGATTGACTGGTTGACTCATTGATCATCTTTCAGAAGTTCTTAATCTTATGCCTGCTCAACAAATACCACCTCTTCTCCTTATAGACACAGGGTTTTTGCAGACCCACAATAGCCACCATTTTGCACCATTGTGCTCCACATACACAGTAATTACTGCTCTGCTGTTAATTCTTTGACACAGGTCATTCTACCTGATGTCTAACCTAATTTTACTTATTACAACAAAAGTCTGTTCTTTTTTTACCCCAAATTTGGAAAGCGTCAAGAATAATTGTATTTTGCCCTGGCTGGAACATTGTCTCATAAACCGAAATGCTGCAGGTTTGATCCCCAGTCAGGGCACATTCGTATGTTTAAGGGTTCAATTCCCAGTCGAGGCATGTATAGGAGGCAACCAATTAATGTTTCTCATGTGGATGCTTTTCTCTCTTCCTTTCTCTAAAATCAATTTTTTTTAAATTTTTTTTTAATTTTTTTGTTTTATTTTATTATTTTTTTAAGATTTTATTTTATTATTTCCAGAAGGAGGGGAAGGGAGAGAGGCAGAGAGGGAGAGAAACATCAATGCATGGCTGCCTTTCACCTGCCTCCAGCCACAGACCTGACTGGAGACCTGGTTTGCAACCCGGTTATGTGTCCTGACTGGGGAATCGAACCTGAGCCCTTTGGGTTCACAGGCCGGCACCTTATCCACTGTGCTACCAACCAGGGCTAAAATCAATTTTTGAAAATATTCTCAGGTACATCCTAAACAAAAATGCTTGAAGTTAAAAGAAAGAGAGAGAGAGAGAAGAAGAAAGAATGACTGCTTTTCATCCTACTCACATTCTCCATGTGTTGATCCAAAATAAGAAGTAGTCAAGAGAATGGACTTGAGAGCTGACTGCCCAGGTTAAAATCCTGGCTCCACCCTCCCTAGTTGGACAAGGTAATTTCTTTGTTTCATCTGTAAAATGGGAGCAATAATGATAACTACTCCACAGTGTTATTATGAGGGTTAAGTAAGATGATAAACATAAAGTGTTTAGAATAGTGCTTGGCACATAATCAATGCTCTTTGGGGATTAGCTGTTCTCATTCTTTTACAATGTAATTCCTTGCCCTTGCTTCAGAGGAAAAGAGAAAACAAAAATGACTAACTGAAAGTGATGAGGAGATAGGAGAATTTCACAGAAGTGACTAGCCAGAATGCAGTGTGGCGATTTAATAATTTTCTTCTCACTATTTGTCTCTCAAAATATAAACTCTAATCTAATACCTGGAGAGAAGCCAGGATGCTGTTTAGAGAATGAGACTGATGCAAACACCTTCAGCAGACTGGGACAGGTGGTCTATTAGAGACACCAGTGGAGCCAGGAATTGGGGGACCAGGCTGTTGTGAGGCATAGAAAAGAGGCTGCAAGGGAAATGAGCCTGCCTGGAGATTAGCAGCAGAGCATCCACCAGCTTTGGGTGCCGGGGAAGGTGGATGAGAAGAGCCCTCAGTTAGAGGATGACAGAAAATACCAGCAAAACACTGGGGCTGACACCCTTTCTTCTCCCCCTGCCTTGCTTACGCAGTTTGGACACATGACAAAGAAATAGGACCATTTGAAGAAGCAACCTGCTTATTCAGAAATTCAAAGGAAAGCACCAAGTAGTGACTCCAGAAGCTTAAAGCTTTCCTGAATCAAAGTAGAAGGCATCAAGAGAGAGTCAGGACTAGTTTGGTATATCTCATTGGACTCCTAATGTAGGACCAGGTACTTTTTTTGCTGAGTATTTAACATTCTTTGCAACAACTTGAAACTTAGGTATCACAGCTCCCATTTTATAGATGAGAATACAAAAGATCTTGGATCTGCTGAAGCTCAAGATAGGTAAATGGAGAATGTTAGATTAGAATGCAGATCTACTCAGCTCTAAAACCTGTGCTCTTCCTAATACTTTGGAGGAAGAGAAGCACAAATTGGGAAGAAAAAATACAGGGGCAGAGATGTTGAGAAAGGAAGGAGTTGAAGGAGCTTCGTGGGGGTTGGGGAGGAGAATAAGCGGGAGCTGAAAAGTTGTATGCATATGACATTAAGTAAATAGCATGCAAATGAAATGCAAAACCATATGCAAATGAGTCAGGAGAGTTTTTTTAGCCAACCACTCAATTCTATTTGGCACAATTGCAGACAAGGCATACCTACCCAAGACTAGCAGTACCCATGCTTCAAGCAGAAATAGTACTTGTGGTAGAGATGCCCTTTTCTCCTCTTTCTTGCATCCCCTTTCTCCATCCTGTTGCTCTGTCCTTTGTCCCTCACCCCACCTGCTTTCCCATCCTTAAATGGAGGCCAAGCAACATGCATCCTTCTTTCCAGACACTCCAGCAGACAGCTGGCCTTGACAGCCTCCTAATGGAGTGACCCCTCACCTCTTGATCTATCTCCACTTCTGTTTACCTTCACTGGGAGCCTTTCTGGCCACCAGGGATCAAAAATTGCCATTTTCCTGACCTCACTTGTCAAATGAGTCCCCCATTCCAGTGCCTTCCTTTACCAAATGGCAGCAGAAGTGAAACATATCCTTTTAAGGGACTGCCTCTGACCCTAACCATACTCGGCAGCTTTGTAGGTTAAGCATGACAGCTGCTTCTCAGACTTGTCTCTGGAGAACCTGAATGAAATCTTATGATGATCTTAAGGTGATCTTATGATGTTCCTGAATTAGGTAGATAATATTGCAGATTCTCAAATAATGTTGTTTTATTCAATGTCTTTATAAAGTTGATGAGATGCCATAGGAACTTAACTCTTACTTATATCAACTAGTCTGTGGTAAAATTGACTTCCTTATACATTGTTTCCCTGAAAGTAACAGAACCAATGGATGATGGTAGGTGAGGATAATTGGTAGCCTCTCCCATTCTTAAAGATGCAAAAAAAAAAAAAAAAAAAATCTAGGACTGACCCTGGCTATCCAGTCCAATTTTAATTGCTTCTTTTCTCTATGAAAGTTCTTGCCAATGTTTGTCCTGCAGCCTTGCTTTTGTAGTACCAGACTATTCTCTTTTATTTTGTCCTTAGTGAAAATTTCTGCCCTCTTACCTTTTG
The DNA here is from genome assembly GCA_004026585.1 of Noctilio leporinus. NCBI lineage: Eukaryota > Metazoa > Chordata > Mammalia > Chiroptera > Noctilionidae > Noctilio > Noctilio leporinus. Next base: position 24,478 of record PVIW01006055.1, on the reverse strand, counting down.
ATATAAGAAAGGAAGAGGGAATAGAAAGAATTTGCTAAACAACAGAGTTGAGACACTTATTGACAAAATATCGGGCTTTTATTTTCTCCTGCCTGTCTAGCTCACACCCAGGGCTCAGCATCGGCAGACCATGAGGCCTCCTTGCTCTTGACATGAGCAACTCCTGGAACCTGAGGAAGGAGGCGATCTCTTTGCACTACAGTTTTTTGTTTCCAAAACGGGCTCAGGATAATCATTTCATTTAAAAATCAGTGGCAAAAGAGCCATTGCAAGGTGAACTACCCATGAGGGGGATGACCAAAAGGCAGCAATCTATTGGCCAAATATTCTTAAAAGGTTACATAGTGCAGCTTAGAGGCCACCTTCTTTGTGAACCTTCTTCCCCTCCCATCTCTCAGGTTCAGACTCAGATTCCAGCAACAACTACTAAGTGACTATTATCTACTAACCACTGTGCTAGATGCCTTCAGATATATTATCTTTTTAAATCCCACCATAATGAGTGCTTGCAAGATAGGTATTCATATCCCAATTTAGCAAAAGAAACCAAAGGTCATGGCTAATTTAATAATTTCTTGGTCTCTTTGAGGACCTTAATAGTTAGGAAGTCCTAACAGAGGTCTACCACAGTGTTTTCTTACTCCAGTTACAAAAACCAAATGATTGGTAAGCTTGAATTACTATCTGTGGCTGAAGGTTGGAGATGGCTGCCAATCTCACTTCTTACCACCACTACCCCACCTCATACCCACCTCCTCCCACCAACCACTACCACCATTCAATCCATGCCTCCACCCTGATGGGAGGAAGGCAGCTCCCTCGAAAAGTTGAGTGGTGGTGGAAAGACCTTACAGCAGGATCACAGGCCAAGTGGTGAACCCTCCCCATTCTCTGGCTTCCCTCTAGAATGACTCACAATTCTAGCTTCAGGCATTCTCCTTATTTGAATGTTGCCATTCTTGGCACCTTCAGCAAGGGGGCTGGAGAAGCAGGCTAGACCATTAGGGGGACACATGCAGGCTGGTGACTGCATTAATTGCTGTAACTCTGGCATTTAAGTGGGCTGCTATTTGGATAAATAGCATTTTGATCATTCAAACCCTTTAGTTTTTGGTCTCCTGCTGATCTAGTGCTGGGCTGAACTATGTATGAAGTTAGTGATACAGACATGGTTCTGCTTTCTGGGAGCTGAGTCTGACCCCTCTTCAAGGTGGGTGACCCCCTTCAGTTGAGCTAAACTCTTCTGAATGCCAGGCAACTAAAAAGTAAGAAATCAAAGATATGAAATTTGGGCAAGGCAGAAACTGCAAGGGTAAGTATGACAAGTAGGCCATGAGAAAAATCCCGAATTTCCCAAGAACATTGTCCTATTGATTCTTCTCTCTATACACAGGGGTCTCAGGAGCTAAAATAGTGTAGGGCAATGAGCAGACAATAAATGTATGTATGTTACGGGTGGTGAGATGAATGGATATTAGATGACTGGGTAAATAAAACTGGATCAAGAGACAGTGTGGAGAAAGACTTCTCTAATCCCCTAAAACTCAACTTCTACGCTTGGGCCAAATGACCTTGTCTTACTATCTCACCCCTATCCACACTCTGCCTAAAGTCCCTAAGGAGTTTGGATATGCTTTTCTCATATCTCTGCAGAAAGGCATTTAGATACCTCACTCTACACAGGAATTTTCTCTCTAAAACCCAGGGACAGCTGGGATTATGCCTAGCCCCAAGTTCTTTATAAGGAAGCTTTAAACAATGTAGTCTAAGCTCCTAGGAAGCCAAGAAGCTTTGTTAAAAAGACAGCTAGTTAGAAAGTGGACAGTATTTTTAAATGTATGAGTGTGCTGAATAATTAAGAAAAACTTTTGTTTTCATGGCAAAACTTCTCCAAATGCTGCATCAAGCAAGGTACTGAACTTGCCATAGGCACTTGTTGGCAAGATAGTGAGACTGTGTTTCTTCTAGTCCAGGGAAAGGGAATTCAGATCAGACCTCCAGGCTATGACTCTCAGTTCAAACAGAGCCCATTCTTTGTGATGCTGAACAGTCACACTGGATAAATCAGATAAGGTCTTTCAAAGGTCATTAAAATCTTCTCCTGCCTCCATACTGAAATCACTCATGTTCTTCCCCCCGTCTAGGTTTTCATGGGATCATAACATTTTAGATCAACCAGTGCAATCCTTCATTTTACAGAGGAAAACATTAAGGACCAGAGTGGTTAAGAGATTTGCCAGAAGTCCCATAGCTAGTAAATGGCAGAGTTAATTATCTTAAATGCTTATTTCTTACCCTTTAGTATCTTCTCTGCCAACCCAAACGTAATTCATCCTTTAATACCCAGCCCAAGTCTCCCCTCCTGCTCAATTACTTTTTTAATCTACCACCCTACAAAGATCTCTTTCTCTCTCTGAATTCTTAAAACATTTACTTCTACTTTTAAATATTTACGCTCTCTTTATTAATAATATCATTGGTTCCTGCTGGGAGTATTGTTACGTACCTATTATTTGTCAATATCTTCTTGATAAATAAATCCCAAAGTCTTGGAATGTAGAAACCCTCTCTTACATGATTTTGTGTCTCCCTCAGGGTTTGGTGTATAAGTGATAATAGGCAAATATTTGTCAAAAATATAGGTCAATGGATAGATGGGTAGACAGACTGGATGATGAATAATAGTGTTTAATAGGTACTTACTGAGTGAGAATAAATACAATGATAAATTAATAAAATTATTCCACGTACAATAATTTAGTGTCAGTATTTGCTTAAATAGGCAGCAGTGGCTTAGCATGCACACACACACATACACATGTACAGTGCGTAAACATAACAGTTCTCAGGCCATTTCACGTCATATTCATTTAATAGATGACAAAGCTGAGGCACAGGGGAAAAAAAGAAACCAATCACTTTCTCATGGCCAGGAAAAGACACAGAAGGAATCAGAGACCCAGCTGGAGATACACAGTGCAGTCAACCCTGATGAATTTTTGTTCCTTTGATAGGGAAAGAGTTGAAATAACCCAGGACACCTTGCAGTGCATACTCTCAGACCCTAAATGGGCTAAGAGAAAACAATTCTGCCTTTTGAAGAAAAAAAAAACACATAGCTAATGTTTCTACTTTTTTATACACAAAATTACTGGTGGGTTATTAATTACAAAAATGCCTTATTAAGCTGTAATAAAGGCACTGGTATTTTCTTTTTCTTTTTCTTTTTAATTTTATTGTTGTTGTATTACATCCATCCCCTTTTTGCTCCCCTCTGTCCCCCTCCTCACCCACCCATTCCCCCCAAAGTCAATCCCACCTATTGTCCATGTCCATGGTTCCTTTATACTAGGTTCTTGTCTAAGCTGCTCCCCTTCTTTGCCTCTGCCTCCCCCCTCTCCCCATCCCTGTTCCCCCTGACCACTGAAGGCCTATTCCTTGTATTCATAAACTTGGTTCTGTTTTGCTTGTTGTTAGTTTTGCTCATTATTGTCCCGTAATGGGTGAGATCATATGATATTTGTCCTTCACTGACTGGCTGATTTCACTAAGCATAATACTCTCCAGTTCCATCCATGTTGTTGCAAAGGGTACAAGTTCCTTCTTTCTTTCTGCTATATAGAATTCCATTATGTAAATGTACCAAAGTTTTTTGATCCAATCATCCACTGATGGGCACTTAGGCTGTTTCCAGCACTTGGCTATTGTAAATAGGCACTGGTATTTTCTTACTATTTAAGTACTTGTACCAAATTTTAGTATTAAAAATTATTCGAGTCAAATTATTTATCAGTATTGTAATTCTTCTCCAGACAACTCTAGACTTGAGGTCACATCCTTACCAGCACCACCTGCTAGAGAACTTAGCTGCAATTAGTGCTGACTTTGTCATTCCTCTCAGAATCTGCCTTCAGTATCTGCGAAACATACAGGTCTTTACTTCCCTTCCCAAAAGGGACTCAGAGCTTCTGCAGATCTTAGCCTCCACTTAGAAAGAGAAAAGGAAGATATTCCCCAACACCATGGCATCACAGAGGCGAGGGGGCCTGGCATCACTTAACCCAGAGTTCTTCCGAGGGGAGTGCAAAGGTAATTTTAGGTGATGCACAGCTGAGCCTTAAAGAAAATCAACATTTCTGTTTATTTTAATATATAGAAAATAGAAAAAAATATAACATGGACACCAACACATGTATTATGGTTAGTATGTTTAGAGTAATGGCAAATTTTAAAAGTAAGCCAATTGAAAGAAAATTATTTGAAGATCTAACAAAACTCATAAAAATAGTACTAGAATAAATTGAAGTTTGTTGAATACTGGTAGGCACACACTCTCATTTTGTGGGACTAGAAACTAAAGTTCAGGCAGGTATGCATCTCTCAGACTAGACCCCATTGCTGGAAACTCCCTCACCATGTGTCCTTTCCTCTAGACCATGCGGCACCTTCCTTCAGCCCAGAACCACTGTCAGGAACAGTGTGAGAATGGCAATTTCTTTTGCATGTAGGAAGCCGATTTTCAGGATTGTCCCTCCCTTCATCAAGCCTTTTCCCATTCTCCCCTCCTCTAAAGTCCTGAACCCCCAGGGGGGTAATTAATGCTCAGATCATTTCAAAATTCAGTCTTCCCATCACTAACAACTCACACTCCCACCAAACTATACTTATCCTGGAACTTCATTCCTCATGGCCCCAATTCAAACCAGTAGTTTCATATGCTTCTCTTTGCTAGTTACATGTCTATTTTTTAGAGGTCCTGCCTAGGAGCAAGAGAATAGTTCTTCCGGTAGGTAATCTCATGGAAAAAGGATACAGGAAGGCTGCTTATCTATTTTTAAACATTAACTGAAAGACGTTATCTCAACTGGCTCAGATTTGAGTTCAAGTGACCAATTCTGTAGAAGTTGTTTGATTAACACTGCTTTGGAAATAACCTTCAGCTATGGGACCTCCATGGTGATGTTATCCTTTCTACCCTCTGGCCTGAAATGCACAAAGATTGTATTGATAATGTTTTGTAAGGTATCTGGCAACCAGGTCACTGGTCCCCTAACACTTTCCAGGAGCCCGAAGGAAGACATCACCACTTGATCAGTCCCAGCCACTAACCAAAACAGGCCCACTCTTAGGAGTTGAGGTTGGTTGTGAGAGTGTGGTTGTCTAGGGGTACTAGTAGGCTTATGGCCAATGCTGGCCTCTGAAGCCCCAAGTCTGGATCTTCCAGAGGGAGGTGCCAATTCCCTGGCCTCCCTCAGCCAGTCCCCACCTGGCTTCACATGTTCATCTGGAAGGTGAAGTAGAGTCCCCTAGGACTATGGCTAGAACAGTGCTTTTTGGCTCATGAAATAAGGAGAGGCAAGGCTTAGACCTGCCCTTTCCTAGGCCTCAGTTTCCTTGACTGTAACAACATCAAGGTATTTGATTTAGAGACACTCGCAAGTGCCCGTCCTCTCCCTAGCACCATGCTCTTAGGCTTTTTTTCCCTTGTGTCCCATAACCTGTGTTCCCCATGAGTGATCAAGGACTTCATAGTTCAATAGTTAGATACCTTCACAAAAGAACCCTTCAGAGTCCCTTCTTGGTCTGGACAAAGACTTTAAAGCTGGAGGAGTGACAGTAATGTTTTACTCTTGAAGGCCAAGGTGAGATGGAGAGAATGAGGGGCAAGAGAGAAGACTCACGAGTTGGGAAAACAGGCTGTGGAGTTAGGCATATTGAGTGCTAAGCCCTGCTGCACCGTTGTAGGCTAAAGACCATGAGCCAGTTAGTGTTTCTAAGACTCTGTTTCCTCATGGGTAAAATAGGGAAGCAACAGCACCTAGGTTACAAGGTGGCTGTGAGCAATAAATGGGATCACTTTTTTGGCCAGCATGCAGAAGGTACTTGGCAGGAACCAACTGCTGGATTTGAACAACTCTGCTGAGAACTAAACAGATCCCCTTAAAACTCTGCTTCCATTAATGACTTTCTCCCAAACTCCACATTTAAACTATGTGTTAATTTTAATTTCAAAATAAAACACTGGAAGTTGAAAGACTGGATTGTGTGCAAAACAGCCAAAAATAATAGTCAATGTTGCCCTGCCCAAACGGCAAGGAACAGAGAGGGTCCCCAGGAGTCTGAGTCCTTAGTTTCAGAGGTGCTACTTAAACTGGAATCCTCATGCCCAACACTATCCCCCATCCCTTTTCATCCTTCCTCCTTTCAATCAAACACTTCAAAGAAATGCCTGGAGAAGAGAACTATGAATTCTCTGCCCACTAGTTTCCATGAGAGGAAACCAAAGAATGTTTCTTTTTGAGACTGCGCCTGCTCATCCAAACTAATTTTACTAGCTAGGGGGACTTGAGCTGAAAGGAGACTCAGGGGCTGACAAAATTCAGATGTGAAGCTGCAGAGAGGCTCCAGCACCAACCAAAAGACGAAAGAAGCCAGCCTGGCTGGCAAGGGCCAGACAGCAGGAGAGCAGAGAGAAGAGGGAGAGAGGCAAGCAGGCAGAGGTAGATAGGAAGAGAAGGGGGCTGAGAAAGGCTGAAAGAGAAAAGAGAGATGAGACAAAGCCTAAGAAAACAATTTATTTTTCTTCTTTAAAGAACAAAAACCAAACACTGTTTCAACTGACGGGAAATGTTCCTCTGCTGAAGGCCTTATTAGGACAAGAGATAAGGAAGCCACGGAGATAGGAAATAATTATTTTGTATCTGTCTTTATAAATTAAAATGATGGGCATTAACTTAAATAGGATTTAGATTTTCAGGAACAGAAGGGAATGAATTAAGAAATATTTTGATAACATAGGAAATGTTTATTAAAAGATTGGGGGACGGCTTTTGAAACTGACAAGTCCTCCTGGGCCAGATAAAACTCACTAAGCTGTGGAGCAGACCAGGAAGGCTGGAGCTGCAGGATCTGGGGGTGCCACTTGCATGCAATTACTCAGGTCAGGACAGGATGGTTGGAAAAGGTGACTGACTCCTTAGCTCCATTTGGTAGTAAATGACCTAACCCAACAGGTGCAAGTCAGGCAACTGTGCTGAGAGCAAAGCAGATGAGGGCAGAGGCCTCCTAGGCTAGATTCGGCCCTCACTTCCACTCTCCCCGCAGCCCCTGATAGGGGTGGAGCATGAAGAAATTGTGTGGGAAGGGAGAAAGGGAGTGAGCCATCAATGAGAATGCCAGGCTCATAGCCACACTCCTCCAAGGTTCACAAACCCACAAAGTCCTCTCACCCAGCTCCCCGCCTCCTGGGTGTGTGCCCAGCCCAGACAGACAGAGCTACTAGCTTCAGCAAGTCTGACCCCTTTCCAGCTAGGCAGCTAGCTGGGAAGCACAAGCCCAGGCTATAGCATCAGGTCACCTGGCTCTAACCTCTGGCTCCATCCCTTTCTTGCTGCTGACTTGGGTGAATTATTTAACTTATCTGAACCTCAGCTTCTTCAGCTATAAAATAGAAACCTAATGATCCCCTAATGCTCATACCTCTCTCCTAGGGTAGTTGGAAGGATTAAATGATAAAAGAAAGTTCATAGAATAGTAAATATCATAAATAGTAAAATGTAGTTATTACTATGCAGTTATTAAAGACATCTGAGCTTACCTTCAAAACCAAGTGAATTCTTTACAGGTAAGTTTGGTCCTTCCTGCTGCCATTTGAGCCTCTCCTGATTGGAAGATATAGTCTCTCATGTCCACCTGCACATCTTCCTGCCTTGGGCCTTGAACTCAGTCACAGAAATGGCTCTTCCTTACTCCCTCCTATCCAAACCATTCACCATCTCCTTCAACAGCCCCCAGCAAAGCTGCAGGGGAAAACTTTTAACAGCAGAAACCAGTTTTTGACTAGGAATACATTAAAGATTTTCACAGGACAGAACATCTGTGGCTCAAGTTCAGGAAGAGGGAAGCCACCTAATCTCCCCAAATCCTGTGACAGTGTGAGGCTTGGAAGAGACTTCAGCACCTCTGCCTCCACCTCTGAATGGATACAATGAGCACCCAGGATGATTGCTAGGGGCAGAGCTCCACACAAGGACCCTTCCACAGATGTCCAAGCTTAGCGTTTCCCTGAGGAAATCTGCGGACTGGCTCTCTGGACTCGCTGAAAGCTCCCTGCTGACAGAATCAGATATTGGCTAATACTCAGCCATGCTTTGTCCTGAGCCTTGGGATAGATACATAACATTGTCATCAGGCCTGCCTTCTAAAAGCCTTAGCCAGCTTACTGCCTCTTTGAGTGAGTCCGCCCTGGATAGTTATTCCAGATTCATGCCCACGAGGAGAGGAAGCCTGAGTGCCATGTCATCGTAATCCTCTGGAAAGATCTGTCATTGGCTCCATCAAAGGGGTTGCACACAGGGTCTGTTTTTTTCCCTACAGTTAGCTCTCCTGAAGTTCTCTGTTTGCTCACAGATATAATGGCTTACTCCTGCCCATGGAGTAGTTCCAGAGATGTATTTAAAAAAAAAAAAAAATTAGGTAAAAGATTGGCCCTGGGGTCTATAGGGGTTGTGGAGGTGGTACACATTCAAAATGCCTTTGTTTCAGAAATACCAAGCTAGCATCAATGCTTCACAGCCAGCCTTTCAAAAGCTACTGGCTTACTCATTCAGGTCAATGGAAAACTGGGGAAAATGGTGGAGCAGAGTTCTATGATATTTGCCTCCAGTTTAGGGGCATTTCGGAAGGGGAAAAATATTTGATGTGGTGGTAAATCAATATTTGTGTTTGTGTGCAAACTTAAGAGAGTGAACTGCTTCTCAGTCTGGAATGGGTACTGCAAATGGTTGGGAAGAGTGAGACTTACAATAATGATGATGATGATGATAGCTATTACGGTAATGGTAAGAGTGGGGGCAATGGAGACAGATGTGCATTCCAATCCCAGCTGTGTCATTCATGAACTGTGGGCTTTCCTTAATCTCTCTGAGCTGCCTCAATGTCCTCATCCATAAGCAAAAGAATAATGGTGTCAACCTCACAGGACTTTTTGTGAGGTTAAATGAGCAAGTGCACATAACACAATGGCCAGCAAATCATGAATGTTCAATACATTGCAGCCTTCCTTCTTTTTTCAAAATGTTTGTGTATTTATTTTAGACAGAGGAAAGGAAGAGGGAGAGAGAGAGAAAAGAGAGATATCAATTTGTTGTTCCAGTTATTTATATAATCATTGATTAATTCTTGTATATGCCTTAACAAGGGATTGAACCCACAACCTTGTCATATCAAGGACAATATTCTAACCAACTGAGCTACCTGACCAGGGCCCATTTCAGCCTTTCTTTACCACTTTTATATTAATTCAACATTTTACAGTTTACAATGCCCTTTTACATGTATAAGGTAATGCAGTCCTCACAGAGAGCAGCAGCATCCTAGTAAGGAAGTCATTATGAGATCCATGTTTTATATATGGAGCATGGCTTGCCCATGGTCAGTAAGCCTCATTTTAAAACAATCAAATAGAGGCCAGTAGCTTGTTCAGGATTTTAAACATTTGGTTCAGCTATTGAGCACTTGACACCAAATGAGAGTCACTCCCTACTGCCTGAAGTGTCTTGCTAAAGAAGTGTGACTGAAGTTTGATGTTTACCTGGCCTGCAGCTGTACCTGGGCCAGGTTAGACCTTGGTCCTGTCTGAGGTATTTGCAGGCTTGGGGGTAGGTAGGTCAGTGTCATGGTGTGAAGTATTTCAAAGCCAGAAGGATTTAGGGATGTGTTGTAGCTTGGTGGAGTGTGTAGAGAAGGGGTGACAATGTGGCACATGAATAATGCATAGAGGGTTCTCAGCTTCAGTTTCAGCAAGAGCCAAATGCTCATTTCATCTTTGATTTTCCCTTCGAGTTGTGCCTTTCCCTATAGCCACCAATGCTGGGGACTTTGCTGGAGCTCTATGGCCACCCGCTAAATTGGCTGTTCTTGATGGTGAATAGAAAGACGGGGGGAGCTGTGGGGAGAGAAAAAGAAAGATAAGTCAAGGGGAGGGGATTCAGGAAGATGAAAGAGGGAGATGAGAGAAGGAAGATCTTTCACTGGACTACTCTTTCAGAGACTGCCACAGACCCCTAGAACTTGGTGAGTTTTGTTCCAGGAGAACTTTCCTAGTCTTCTCACTGTGTGTCTGTCACAAGCTGAACTCTCTTCTCCCCAAGAAGTGAGAGTGGTGGAGGGTGGGCCCTTGCTGAAGAGGGAGCCCAGGAGAGGGGGCCTGTCATAGTTTGCAGGAGAAGGAGAGGGGAAATGCAGACCCTCCCAGACTGGGCAGGAGTCCCTCTGCATGAGTTGAAGGCCAGCCCAGGAGCTGAGCATAAATATAGACATGGTAACTCAGGTTTTGGAATGTAATGCTGGCAGCTTCTAAGCCAGCTGTGAATCTGGAAACAAATGAGGGCTACAAAGCCCACTGTCGGGTTTAGTGGAGGGCAGGCACCAAACCTCAAATGTCACTCTCACCACCACCTGGGCAGTTCAGATTCCCAGTAGGCTTGGGAATGTGAGGAGGCCTCTATGGGGTCATAGGGTCAAAAGGTCAGAGCCTGCAGCTACATCCAGGAGGTGGGGGACAAAGAAAGAGTCTGAGTGATCAGTCTTCCTTTGCAAGGAGGGGCATGGTCCTCTTTAAGGGCATGCTCTAAATTCAAACCCGAGGAAGACAGGCTTTCACAGTCCCAACTAAAGATATATCCTCTTCTTAGAAGTCAGTAGGTAGGAAATTCCAGCTTAAGCTTCCAATAGCTTTGTTTTCTTCAGGGCAGTCAGCTGAAGCAGTTGCAGCTGATTTTAATGAGACGTAATCATATTCTCTCAGTTTGGAGAGCTATAGACTAAGCCCACCAAGGGAATCTTCTCAACCCCCAAAATGATCCGACTTGTCAAAATATGATCATTTTGTTCCTTATTATAAATGAAAAAAAGATATGATTTAAGTGTCATCCTCTGGGCATGCGAGCCAGATTCCTATAAGTCAATCATCCAAAATAAACTTTTTGGAGTGATTTCACTACAAATATGCTGGAAACAATTTCCTTAAACAAAGCATAAAAGTATTACTGCATCCCTCAAACATCAAAATGGCTTTAGACATGCATTACTGGGTTGCTGGGTGTTTTTCCTTAAAATATGTTATTTATGCATAGAAATTTTTGTGCCTGATAGGTGAAGTTGATGCCTCTTGTCTGCTGAAAACTTCCTGCTTGATCTCACATCAGGCCCCACTGAGATGATGGGAAGAGAAGGGTGCTGGAGCTAGGGAGAGGTTGAAGAGCCAGGCCAGAGTCCTTAGCGTTTGCTGATGTGACATATGGCATTTCTAAAGTGGGTCCCATTGTACTGAAGAGTGGTAAGCACATAGCATCAAATGTCAACCTGCTTGGATAGGATTTAAGGTGTGTCACTTAATAGCCATGAGATTCAGGCAACTCTTTCCTTCAGTTTAGTTTCTTAAAAATGGGGACAAAGCCCTGGCTGGTGTGGCTCAGTGGATTGCCGCCAGTCTGCGAACCCAAAGGTCACTGGTTTGATTCCCCAGCCAGGGCACACAACCAGGTTGCAAGCCAGGTCTCCAGCCAGGTCCTTAGCTGGAGATAGGTAAAAGGCAACCCTACATTGATGCTTCTTTCCCTTTCATATTCCCTCCCTTTCCTTCTCTCTAAAAATAATGAATAAAATCTTTGAAGTATATACCTTTTAAAAATGGGGACAATGGTGACAGCCATAGCATCTAACTTCTGTAGTTTTTGTGAGGAGCCAAGAATGGCTAATGTGGTAAAGCACTTAGGACAGTGTCAGCCAGATGGTAGCACCAGCAATATTAGCTCTGTTTTCACAATTTTATCATCAGGAAGCCAGGAGTATCCTGTCCCAAGGGAGTGCCATGGAGCAAACCTATGCGGCACTTCTCCAGGTTCTGCTATGTGTCTTCACATTGATGTTTTGCTTACTCCTTCTAGAGAAGTGGTATTGCAGAGGAAAATGAGTGGCCCAGTGCCCTATGGTTTTGAACCCCCATCCTGCCCAGGGGTACCTGTATCATTCCTGTGAGAAAGAACAGTACTGGGAAGGGGGCAAGCTACTCAGAGGTTTTCTACAAAGCAGGATTGGTCTTCAGTGCCCCTTCTCTCACTCCTTCTCACCTCTCTCCAACTCACCTGCTCTAATCTGTCCACATTTTAACAACCTTGTATCTTTGTCGAGATGGAGTCTGAGAAGTTTAATATCATGTCAAACGAGGGAGCCAATAGAACTTGACATTATTAATATGATGTCAAGAGTTTTTTTCCAACTGCTTAGGGAAAAACATTGTGTCCCATTAAGTATAGCTTCTTGCACTGAGAAATATTAAGTGACTTTTCTATGACTACCAGCTGGAACTATTAGTGTTCCTTCAGAAGCATTGATGCCATGCCATTGATTCTGAGAGGCCAATTGAGAACTTTTTGTGAAGATTCTGAGCCTGTGAAATCAGAAAAGTTTTAAATTTCCTTGGATCTCTCTGTGAGTACAGTTGTGTATGAAAATGGGGATATGAATTATTAAACCACTGAAATACACTTGGTTGAGTGAGCATGAGCTTTTGTACTCCCTCTGTTTATTCCCAAAGTTGCAGTACCGTCTCAGGAAAGTTGGGTGTGGGCTTAAAGACAAGGCCAGAGCCCTAGAGAGAGGGAAAAGAAGAGCCTGCTCACCTGCCCAGCTACCCCTTCCCTGCCTTCAGTGGCCTCTCAGTGGGGACAGGGCTGCAGGCCCCACTGATCGTGCCCTGGTGAAGGAGGGAAGTGGAAGTGCTGACAGCTGTTCCTGCCACCGCTCACACTCGGAAGTGGTTGTCGAGGCACTGTGGGGGCCTCTGTTTCCCTTGGCCCAGGTCCACGATCACCTTCCAGCATGTGCCTTTCCATGCCAAATTCCCTTCCCAAGAAGAGGTCAGCCCTAAAAAAAGTGAGCATGACTCATGTCTGAGTTGGGCAATGCTTCCCACAAGTGTTGGCTTTTTAGGAACATGCAGCTGGAGCAGCTGAAAGGAATGCTCCAGAGACTCAGACCCGAGCTTCCACAGAGTCTGCCCAAACTCAGCTAAGGTTCTCTGATCTGTTCCCACCTTTAGGCTACTTGGAGACCAGCATTTCTCCTAAGCTACCCTGTCCCCAGAGAAGCAGATGCTGTATTATTTACCCACCCCACTCCACACCATTTCATTGCTCAGTCTATAGTCTCACCACCTTCACTAAGTGATATGGGTATACATTTAACTCCAAGTCATGTCACCTTTTTAGGGAATATACCTGTGTTTTCATTCTTAAGAATCCAGAGGACTGGCTGCAGAGGTGGTTGAACACTCGTGCTTATTTACATAAGGCTGGAGTATTTATTGCAGGTTTGTGTTCCTTTCAGGAGGTAAGAAAGGCATGAACAGCAAACAGAATAGTCCTTATTTATCTCAGCTGATGTTCTAGTTGATATACTTCCCCTTGCCCTTTTCCTGCACCATCCTGTGCCATCTGGGGGCTCCTGAGCTTTGGAGCTGGCAAATGGAAGAAAACTTGTGTTTCTTAAATTTCACCTAACACTTGGGAAGAAAGCCCTGGGGTTACCTTCATGGCATCTTGAGCTCTTACCCCCAGTTGGGGCTACCTGTGGAGGTGATGAGGAAACTCACTGTCCATGGACTGGTCTCCTCCTTCTGCGAGCTCAGTATGGGGGATTCAGCCAAAGCCAAAGGAGAATGAAGGAGAAATGTGTCTCTTACTGCATAAAAGGCAGTTGCAGCTCCTATCTGTCCCCACTGATCTCAGGACAAGAGGAAAGAAAGTTATCATACTTGTGGGGGGACTTAGGTCAAATGCTGGAAAGAATCTCCTTGGTGAAGCTGTGTGGACTCTTGAGTACTGTGGGTCCCTTCACTCTGAGCTCATACCTTCACCAAGTTCCTCTCTAACAGTGAGAAAGGCGTGGTTTAAGAGATTCAAGCAGCTGATTTGAGACTCTGAGGTAATAACTCCAAGAAGATAGGAAAGAGTAAATGAACCTTGGATAAGGAATGAAATGTAAACCAGTGTGCACACCTGGGTTATTGTGAAGGCAGGTGCTACATAATGTAGTAAGGATAGGAGACTGAAAAAAAGAGCCTCTACACAATGGGCCAGGAGCAAATTCAACTCAACCCTCTGGGCTTTGGTTTCACCTTCACTGAAATGGGGAAAATAGCATCTGCCTGGACCCACATTAGAGTTTTTATGAATCAGTGATATAATGGATACAAATATTTTGGGAAACATGCAAATACTTTTGTCAGCCCACTCTCCCACTTAGAAGTGACAATAAGGTTGTCCTTCAAGGCTGGGAGGTAGAACCAGATGAAACTGAAGATCCTTTCTAGCCTAAGGGTATATGTCATGGTTTTATTTTTCCTCCAATAAATTTTACTCAACCTGCTCTTAGTCTGAGGCAAGGCATGGGAGCAAAGTATATGAACAGGCAACTCTTAGTATACTTACAATAAAAATTGATCTCAGTGACAGATGTCACAACACTGATGTACCTCGAAAACATTATGCTAAGTCCTTGGTAGCCAATATTTTGCATTCCACAACATTGGGGCTCTAAAAAAGCACTGAGGCTGCACCATTACAGCTGGGATAGACTAGTACCATCCTGGGCACAGCAATTGGAGCTTTTCTCCAAGGCGAATGGAGGAGAATTGTTTCTCACTCCCTTTGCTGCAGCTCAACCTTCTTTCACCTTCCTGCTTTAATGTCTTAATCAAGTGGCAGATGAGAGGAACTGATCCATGCAAAGGACAGAAGGTTTGACAAGATGTGTGGAACCCAGCGCTGCTCTCATCCCCCACCCCAGAGTCACCGCCCCGACAAAGAGAAAGACAGGGGAGACCGATAAAGAGAGAGAAAAAGGCAAGAGAGATTTTGTACCCTTAAGCCTCTACTGCCGCAGTTCAAAAGACCAATCTTTACTGAAAATAAATTTAAAGGAGAATTTTTGATGTACATTACAGTCTCTGGTGGTAGACAAGAGCGCTGCTGGCGGTATATGGAGTTATGCAAAGCCAAAGTGGGATTACTTAAAAGTGTCTGTAGTGCTTTGATTAACTGGTGTGTATTTTATTTTTTATATGACACAATCACAGGCCTATATTGGTAATATCTCACTATTATTGTTTGATACGTGAATCTTCCTTTTTCCTTATGACTTGAGAGTAGGCTTGGTTCAGTCTAGCACAAGGGGCAAAGGATCTGGATGATTCCAAAAGGGGGAAAAGGGATAAGTCTTCACCCCAGACCTTTTTTTTTTTTTTTTTTTAATGCAATGTATAAAGCCCTAGGACCTATCCTAGAAAGCTAAAAAGTGGGAGATCAGACCTGGTGACTCAAGGAGCCAGTCAAGTACATGTGCTATAAGAGAACCCAAATGACCTTCTAAAATTCCTTATGTCTGTCTAGAAAATATTCCCCTATTAATACATCTTCCAAGAAAAGGCTCCATGCCAGATATTAAGCTCCAAACCCACCTTCCTATGTTTTGCTTTGGGATGCCGGTCTGGGACTATGCAAATCGCATTTCTCCTTGGCCACCTGGCTCCTGATTGGTTGTGCCAATGGGGAGAGCTAGAGGGAGATTGGAAAGCTAGAGGAGGAAGAAAGGATTTGCCCCTTCCCATTCACTTACTGTTTGTGCCAGTGCAGGCACAGCCAAGAATTCGCTGGCCCAGTGGCTCCAGTTGTTCGGGCTCCAGCTTCCTTTGCTCTCCCAGCACCAGCCTCTCCGAAGCCCATCCCCCTGCCCCCAGATGACCTGTCCCAGCACCAGCCAGACAGTCTGAGTTCCAGCTCTGCAGAATTCTGAGATTCTCTGGACTCCAGAGATACTATCAGCAGTGGGTTCTGCAGTTACCTAGAGCTCTGAGCTTGGGGCCCCTCCCTCAAGTTCCAGATAAGTCAGCAGCACTGCCTTCTTTGTCTGGATCCCAACTCTTCAGGGTCCCTCCTGGAAACTTCTAGGTTCTTTGTTCATCCAGATCTAGATAATAACTGCTTGCTTCTGTTGGACCAATCCCCTGCGTAAAATCAGTTCTGAAGAAATGCCTAGCATGGTTCCTGTCTTCCTCACTGGACACCCAAAGGATAGTCTGCTCCTTGAAACAAAGTTGTGC
The DNA here is from genome assembly GCA_004026585.1 of Noctilio leporinus. Classification (NCBI taxonomy): domain Eukaryota; kingdom Metazoa; phylum Chordata; class Mammalia; order Chiroptera; family Noctilionidae; genus Noctilio; species Noctilio leporinus. The sequence goes on along the minus strand of PVIW01006055.1, from coordinate 8,316 downwards.
TGGGTACAAGGCAAAGGACACAGGCATAGGGAATGCAGACCAAGGTGAGTAGCTGAGCTGCATTCCTGAGGCTCACAGAACCCAAGAAAGTCCCAGGGACCCATGTCCGAGAATAACTGTTGACTGAGAGAACTGCAGAATCCTCACCACCTTACTTAGAAGGAAAAGATAGAGCAATCGTACCTGTAAGATGTGTCAAGGGAAAGTCCCAGCCAGTCCTTTGCTTTCGGAGCCTTTTCTGACAATGAGATGGAACACTGGAATGTATCTTCCTTGTAGAATGGGCAGGACAGCTGTTTTCTTTGCTCGCTTTCCCCAGCTGAGTGTCCTGCCATCCCCCTTGGCATTCACAAGGACAAACTCAGAGATATTTTCTAATTCCCAGAGATCTCTGAAGTACCAGTCTGAATCTTCCTCATGATAGTTCCTTGTATCCTTGACTTATACATTGTCTTCCCATTCACTCAAGCAGATCTCTTATTCACTCAGGTAGACCTTCTTAGCATAATCAGAAGACAGGCCTCTTACTAGCTGTGTGACTTTTGACAAATTGTTAACTCTCTCTGAGTACCAGCTTTCTCCTTTGAAAATCCAGGCGAAGACTGTCTATTTCACAAGATCAAATACCGTAATGTATGTGAAAGCATTTTTGCACAGACAGGATCTGTACAAATGGGAGGTAATATTGTTACAACAGTTCCTGCACAGGCCACTCACTATATTAATATTATCTAAGTCCTCCTACAGTGCTTTAGACTCATTTCTTTTTCCTCTTGTCTGGTTGGATAATGGCTGTAGATTTCTCCCTATGGCTTCAGCTGCAAAGATAGAAGGAAGTTAGGGCAACCATGTATCTCTACTCTATCCTCAGAACCACCTCAGGGCTCTGACCCAACCCGCTCCCCAGAGAGAGGCTCCGGCTGCCCCTTAGGGGCCATATTTTCAGGCTTATCTGGCTCCAACTGTGGAGCGTCTTCTGGCCAGGCTGACAGGGGTTCAACCAAAGTCTGCATGAATCACAACTGCCTGTGGCCCATTATGCAGGTGAGGTGTCAGCCGGAGGAGTCCAGGTTCCTGATTTATTTATTGTCTTTGGCTTCCTGGGCTAATCTGGGCCTTTACCCAGCCCTGGGGAAATGGCTTCATTCCTTCCCCACCTCTGTCATCTTACCTGAGGACTGGTGAATTCCACTCTTTATTTTCTACCCCATAGGAATAAATGAAGGAGAGGGAGAAAAAAATTAAGTACTGTTACATACTATGTCTTATGCTAAATTCTATAGTAGTCAAACAACAATAGATTGTAAGGGGTCTCCAGCCTGCAAGGAGAATGAAAATCCTCACCTATGGGAACAATGCTAGACCCTTACAATCACTAATCACTCCAGTCCAGCACAGGTTCGCTAAAACAGCACCAAGCAAAGGGGCTATCAGATTCAGGGAGGGTTAAGGGAGATAAAAGTAAGTAGTGAATATTTCTTAGAGAATGTGAGAATGTCCATTTTTCTTTATTTTTAAAGATGTGCTTTGCAGAAAATAACAAAATGGATATGTGAAAAGAAGAAAAATTATCCATAATTCTTATCTGAAGATAACCACTTGATATATGCCCTTCTAGACATTTTTAAAAAGATTTTATTTATTTATTTATTTATTGTAAGAGAGGGGAAGGGAGGGAGAAAGAGATGGAGAGAAACATCAATGTGGTCGTCTCTCCCACATTCCCAACTGGGGACCTGGCCAGAAACCCAAGCATGTGTGCTGCCTGGAAATTGAACTGGCTACCCTTTGGTTCACGGGCCAGCTCTCAATCAACTGAGCCACAAGTTGATTATGAGCAGTTTTGTCCCAACCCTTTGCTCATGCTCAGCTGTCACAATCTTGAACAAATTCTGGGAAAGCCTCTTCAGATGCTCTCCTTGAGTCTCCCATGCAACAGAGGCCTCTGGGCATTTCTGTGAGCCTGTGATCAGCCTGTTTGTCCAGTGACTACCTGTCAATCTCCTTCAGCATCACTTTCAATTCACAGCTTGGGCAGTGACACCTTGAAGCCAGGGCTCTTCTGCACATTTTTGATGCATATATTTATATTCATACATTCTAATACAAATCAAACTATTCTGGATGTATTATTTTATAAACTAATTTTTTCACTTAATTTCCTATGTCAAGTATATATATATATATGTATATATATATACATATATATATATATTTTTTTTTTTAATGACCAGTAAATATTTTATTGTATGAATATAAAAGAGAATGTGTAAATTTTTTTACTGATCCTCTGTCATTGGACATTTCAGAGATTTTCAGTTTTGTCACCTTAAACATTGCTGTAGTGAACATCCTGGCACTCACCTTTTCATGTACATGTGTGATTGTTTCTTTAGGATAAATTCCTAGAAATAAAAGTACCAAGTTGAAGAATTAACATATTTCTAAGGCATTTATTATACTCTGTCAAATTCCCCTTTAAATTTTGCACCAAAGTACACTCATTATCAACAGAAGTACCAAGTTTTAAATTTGGCTTTGAAAGTAGAGAGAGATGTGCCTAAACATGGAGACAAATCTGGCATGGAGGCAGCAGGCACAAAGCATAGAGATGAAGTCAGAGCAAGTCATTCCTTTATCAGCAAGAATTTATTTAACCTTGGCTGGTCCAGTTGCTGTGCTTAGCTCTGAGGTATAAAGACAACATCACAGATGCTTGGATTGCAGCAATCCTGGTTTAGCCACTGTCTAGCCCTAGGACCCAAACAAGTGATTTTCCCTTTAGAGTCTCATTTCTTTAACTACAATATGGGAAATACAATTGCTGCCTCATTTGGCTCCTGTGAAGATAAAATAAGCTTAAGTGTGTTAAGGGCTTAGTAAGCATTAGTCATCATTCTTATGTTGAAAGGAGGTGAAGAACAGGTTGACATGGGTCTAAAAAGATGTAGTAAGTAATCTCCCACACCCTTGATCCCATGACAGTCTGTATTCTGGCCTATCATACTCTCTGTACAGCCTACTGGCCCCCTCATGGGGACTTCATAGGGGATGATGTGGAGTGGTCCAGTTGGCTTCCCTCAGAAAAGGCAAAAGAGCAAAATAAATTTAAAGAATACATACATACATACATACATACCCCACCCCCACTCTAAGTGACCCATGTGTTTCAAGGAGGGGTTACTACAGTTTTGCACCAACCCTGCTCATGCTCAGCTGTCACAATCTTGAACAAGTTCTGGGAAAGCCTCTTCAGATGCTCTCCTTGAGTCTCCCATGCAACAGAGGCCTCTGGGGATTTCTGTGGGCCTGTGATCAGCCTATTTGTCCAGTGACTACCTGTCAATCTCCTTCAGTGTCACTTTCAATTCACAGCTTGGAGAGAGTGACACCTTGATACATCAATTCCATCTGAGATTACCTTGACAGGCCTCCCAGTTCCTGAATCACCAGAGGTGATTCATGGCCAGACAAGTATGCACTTCCTCCCTATCTGAGCTCTGGGTCAGTCTCATGCTGTCAAAAGCAGACTCCAGACATCTCCTCAGATAGTTTTACCATCTCTTAACCAATTCCCAAGGATGAGAGGGATTCATTTGTTCATCTACCCACCCATTCATTTAGCAAATGTACCTTGGTCAAATCCAGTGTTAGCAGGAGGCACAGACTGAAAGGAAGAGACCCAAAGTCAGTGTCCCAAGACCTAGGTCCCAGACCTGGCTCTCCTCCAGTTTTCCTGCAGCTCTTAAAAAGTCACTTAACCTCTTTTAGGTAGTATATGTAAACACCTCTGTTCCACAGGTAAAAAGATACATTAAACAATCATAAAATGTTAACCTAAAGGGAGAGATCTTCAAGACCATCAGGTTTAACTGTATTGATATTCATCCATTGAACAAATGTTTATTGAATGTCCATTATGTGCCAGGCATCATTCTGGTGTTGGGAATATATCATAGAACAAACAGACAAAATGAAAAATCTACACTCATGGGGCTTACAGTCTAATGGGAAGAGACAGATAATAAACAAAATAAATAAGCAAAATATATAGCATATTAGGTAGTGATAAGTGCTGGGAAGAAAAACAAAGCTGGAAAAAAGTATTTGGATTTCATTTTAAATTGAATAGATGGAGATGGCCTCATGGAGAAGGTGGTATTTGAATGAGGTGAGGCAGTAAGCCTGGAGGCTCTCTGGGGAAGTGCTTTCCAGGCAGAGGAAACAAGTGAAAAGACCCTGAGGTAGAAATGGCCTATTTTGTGCCAGGATGTGCAAGTTTCATGGGCCTGGAACAGAATATAAATGGAGCAGATACAGGAGACCAACAAGCACAGCTCCTTGTAGGAAAGCACTTGGGATTTCTCCTGAAGAAGACGCTGGAAGATTCTGAACAGAGGAGTGACATGGTCTGATTTATATTTTAACAGGATCATTCTGGTGCTGTTTTGAGAATAATATAAACAATAGCAACTTATGCTTGCATAGCACTTATGATGTGCCAGGCACCACTTTAATTTCTTTATGCGTCTAAATTAGCATTCATAACAAGTTTATGAAGCAGAGTGTACTACTGTTTCCATTTTGCAGATGAAAAAACAAAGGCACAGAGACATTATAAGTAACTCACCTAGTTCACACAGCTATTAAATGACAGAGCCAGGTTTTGAATGGAGGTAGGTCAGCTCCAGATTCTGTAATTTCCCTGTGCTACTCTACTGCCACATCAGCATGAAGAAAGAGCATTTGGGAATAATACCAGTTGTCTGCAACTAGGCACGGGGATGGTGTTTGTGGGGAGGACGGGTCCCATTTTGGCCATAGGTGAAGATGAAACCAACAGGTTTTTTGTCAGGTAAGATGACGCATTTTTGTTCTTGTTTTAAATTGAGCAGCTAGACAGATGGAGTTGCTTTTAACTGAGGCAGGGAAACTGGAGGAAGAAGGGCAAACAGGGAGAACATGCTACATGGAATTCCTATTGAACATCTAAATTGTAGTAGAGGTGAAGACCTAAGAGTCTCCAGTATTTGCTCAATAGCCCAGAGCTAATTAATGAAGGGGGTTAAACCCTTCAAGTATGAGCTTTATCCCCCTATGTGCTGAGAAGCACATTTCCATTCACAGGGGCGGGGGAGGCAAGGCTACTGTTCCACACCATTTGTATATCACAGTGGCAATCAAGTGGTGAAAGAACCGTCTCCTATCTCCTCTTCCCATGCTGGGAGTGGTGATGTGCTCTGGTCTGGAGAGGGTGAAATGCCAGAGAGATCTGGTGACCCAGGTGACTCTATGTGATGAGGGAGAGATGGCTTTAAATGTTTACAGAATTCTATCATTTCTCCCTTCCCAAAGAGAAGAACCCCTGAGAGATGCTGGAGCTGGGGTGTTCAGCCTGCACAGAAGTCCACCTGTGTTGGCTGGGTGACAGGTGAGCACAGAGGGTGCTGAGCAGCCTCGCCTGTGGAGCTGGATGGCGCTGCTGGTGTTTATTTGGGTGGAGAGCGGCTATTTAAAATAAGGCTTTGTTTCTGAAAATGAGACAGCTGGGGCTACATTTGGTAGATAAAGACATTTTGTTGAACTTTCAAAATGGGGTATTATTTTCCATTTACACTTATTTCACGGAGAATTGTAAGAAAATGAGATTGTAGACATGTCTGTGATATGCAATAATGAGTGATGGATCTTTGAAGGTAAAAATATCTCTAGGATATTTTTTTCTCTCCTCTCTCTTTCAGGCCTCAGGTTGTGTGGGTTTAGGTTTTCTTTTGTTTTGTTTTTTAATATCGAAACGGAGAGTTCTCTAGTGGGAGTTAGACTGTTCTCTGCTCAATGTTTATCTTAATAAAGGTTAAAAGAAATGAAATAAAATTAAAAAGGATCTCAAGGGACAGAAGCATCAGAAATTTTTAGCTCCCTTGATTATTGAGGAAGGTGGCAGGATAAGATACCAGGCCTGAGGAACCCAAAGGGCACACTGAGCAGCTGGTGCCACCAGGCCTCCTACCTCATGGCTGAAAACCTCAGGGAACAAAAAGAAACAAGAGAAGACCAAGAGGACTAGAGAAGTAGAGGACAAAAAAAAAAAAAAAAAAGGAGAGAAAACCAGATTCCAGGAAGACACAGCATCTTTCTCTCTCCACGTTCAAGGCCCCTTCCCCAGGGACCAGCATTGTGAATAGTGTGCATCCCAGAGGAGTCAAATTTGACATCTTTCCCCTTGTTGCTCTCTACCTCCTCTTAATTGCTTTGGAAAGAAACCAAAAAAAGAGAAACTAGAAGGAAGAAAAACATTCAGTTTGATTTTCTTGAATAAGAACTTAAAGAAATCCATTGGTGTTTATTGAATAAATAAATGAATTAATCATTAGTCTGTCAGCCACTATATCAAAGTACCAATACTTGAATCAAGGAATGATTTAGGGAATCAGCTAATTTGGCATAAACACTCAGATTCCTTAACCTTCTGCTCCCAAACACAAACCTCTTTATCTTTGTCTATTGACAAGGTTAATTTTTTAAAAAATGAAATGTATCAGCATCAAATGCCTGTCCCATGCAAGGCTTGCACCAAGCTATGCCCTCATAAAAATGCCAAGAAGACCTCTACCCTTTGTGCATAATTTCTATGTAATAGAAACAATTTTTAAAGGAAGAGAAGGAAATATTTTCCAATATGAGTCAAAACCAGACATTGTGTACCTGTAGCCAAGCTCAGCCGAGGGTAGAGTTAAATTTTATAGTGTTCAACCTTTAAAAGTTCTTTCAACTCTGCTTTTCTCCTCAGCATGTTTCAGGTACAACTACCTTCCACCTATCATTACTAGTGTGATGGGGTATGCTCGTCTTCAAGGTGAGCTCCTCTGGGGATAGGTCTATGTCCTCTTCCTCTTGCTGTTACCCCAGCATCAGTGCCCAGCACCATGGCAGTAGCATGGTGGCCATCAGTAGCTAACTCTTGAATTGAATTCAACATAGTCATATCCAGAATGCCAACTTCTCTCCCAGTGACCATGTTTCATTAGGCATGGCAGATGTCCATTCATGGTCATTTGAAAATAGCAACTTTGTTGTTTAAGGACAAATACCCTGGAGTCATCCTTGACTTCTCCCTGGGATGTAATTCATAAATTCTACTGGCACTGGTGAACCAGTGTAAAGGACACAGCAACTTGCCAATTAACTCTTCTTAATAACTTGGGGTAGCTGAGAACTCCAGTACATAAGACCCATTAAGAGAGTATCCTGCATTTTGGTCTGAGTGTGATAAGATCATAAGGAGCAAGAAAGGTAGAAATATTCACCTCTGAAAGCATAATTTATACTCAATAAATTGAGAAGGGCCCCCTGGGGGTCAAACAGAGTAGGAACCAAAAGAAATTCTCCAGCCTGTGAAGAAAGGACTACATGAAAGCAGAAATGAGCCAGAGATCTAAACAGCTCAGAGTAGATCATTTTTGTGAGATTTAATGGGCAGAGGATAGGTGACCCACTTCTAGACTCTACTTCTGTCTAATTGGGAGAGAGGGGGAGACTGAATGGAGGAAAAGGCGGGTAGAGGCCACAGGCTACATAGGTGAGAGTAAGCCCTGTGAAGCCCCAATTCCTTTTTCTTGCCTAGAAGAAGAAATGACCTTTCCTGAAGTCGAGCCATGTGGGGTGGAGACATTGAGCCTGAAGACTAGAGAATCCCTGAGTGTCAGAGGGAGGGGACTTGAGACATCTTCTGGCCCAGTCCCCCTTCCTTACAGAGAAGAAGACTTTTTTACTCAGAGAGGGGGATGAACTGTTTTGCCTGGAATCCCTTCCTCTTTAACAGCACGTCGAAGTGCACACCTCCATGCCTATCCTCCCCCAGAGGAATACACTGATGTTCCAGAAAGGTGTTTCCTACCACCTTTCCAACAAGTTCTAGAAGTTGAAAAGACAATCTCCAGCAGTGGAAGTTTAAAAACTGGGAGAATGGGAGTTGGAGAAAGGGCTGGGGAGGCCTCTTCAAGGTAAGGGGTTAATCCCTACCCACTTAGACAGTTATAAGGACAGTAAGCCTATCCCAGGGTTCCCAAATGCACCCAAGGAGCACTTGGAGAGCCTGTTAAAAAATACAGATAACTACCCTGGCTGGTAGCACAGTGGATAAGGTGCCGGCCTGCGAACCCAAAGGTCGCAGGTTCGATTCCCCAGCCAGGGCACATAACGAGGTTGCAAACCACGTCTCCAGTCAGGTCTGTGGCTGGAGGCAGGTGAAAAGCAACCATACATTGATGTCTCTCACCCTCTCTGCCTCTCTCCCTTCCCCTCTTTCTAAAAATA